>WIPJ01067484.1:52502-76646 GCA_018155075.1 Cassiopea andromeda | reverse complement strand
TTGATCACTGTGGGGACAATTCAGATGAAGACAGATGTTGTAAGTTTTAGATATAATCAGTTGTTTTTAAAGGGTATTTCAATCAAGGTTAGTACCATTTGCTGCCCAGAGTTGGCAGCAGTTGTGTAGAAGAGGGGGCGCGGTGGGGGGCGCCACTGGTTGGCAGGACCCAGACGGTATAAGATATGGAGTAAGTTTGTTTTTAGCGTACGTTGGAAAGAAATGCTTTTTCTTGAGAAGATAGGCACACCAGAGTCGGAGGGGCTGGGGGCTGAAGTCCCCACTTTTTTGCTAGTGTATGACGTCATACAATAGCTAGCCTATCCTACCTAAGGTAAGATACGTTTTGATATTCGAAAAAGAGATTTTCTTGCTATCTAGAGGCATATTTAAAAATTTTTAAGGGGATCCGCCCCTAACCCTCACTGCCACGCCCACTGGGCGCTTGCTGGTCGTCCCCAGCCCCCTCATTCAAAAATACGCTCTGGCATCCTTGGAAGAGTTAGAAAAGACTGAAAGAAATTGGCCTCTGTATTGTCAATAGATGAGCATGGGGCGGGAAGAGATTTGCTGTGGTTTTCAAATTGGAAACATGCCCCTGCAGATTAAAATATGCGAGGGTGGAGAAGGAAACTTAACCTTGGCTCTGAATATAGCGGCGGCTAATTAAATGTTTTGTCTATGTGCTGGTTTTGCTACTCAGTTTAGGTTTTCCTCGATTAGATTATTTGATTAGCTCGGGGATCGGCAAATTTTTTGCAGCCTGCCAATAACATGCATGAAACAGAACACAATTTGTGTTGTGTTCAATTTATGATTGCTTGATAAAACATAAACTCATTGTATACATGTAAAGTTGCATTGCCTGCAAACGATTTAAGCATATCTGCAGGCCCTTGGACATATGGGGGAGGGGGCATTGTCCCCAATGATTCATTGAGGTTGCATGTAAAATTGCACTAAACTGCAACGTGTAACAATTTTGAAATTACTTCTACCCAGTCTAGAACCAGGGAGCATCATGCCACAGATACATCGCGCACAGAGATCCTGATTTTATTGTATCTAGCAAACGTAAACCTTTTTCAGTATTGGCACGAACTGTTGCAGGAATTTCGATTGTAGCCCATATTTGGGGTATACTCTCTTTTCCTCATTGTACTGGCGTGAGATTGTTCTGCTTTTGTTGTTAGCTTAAATGCATGTGGCAACAAAAAGGAGAGTTTGATGTATCATTTCCTTTTGTCCTAAATATTCAAAATTCGATGAAATCACGTTAAAGGATCCCTTTCCCCATCTCAGCAAATCAGTTATGAAACAGGTATATGCTATGTTGCAAATTGACGTTTTCCGATGTTTACAGGGGGTTAGCTCCAACATTTTTTATCACAATAGCTATAGAGAGGCAATTTTCGCGCACGAAATTTAATCAATCCGTGGAAGATCTGCAACTTACAAGGGCTTCCACCCGTTTGAATTGGACTTTTGCATCTAAATTGATCATTCAGCTATCTAAGGGCCTGCATTTGACAGGAAAATTAGGCAATAGGTCAGAAAATTTCAGGTAGAAATTGCTGGTCATCCTATGTGCGGTCCTTTAAAACTGAAGATTTGCGAAAGCGGCCCTTGTACTGAAAAGTTTGCCCACCCTTTGACTAGCTGGTCTTGCTAATTGTTTTAGACTTTGTCAGAGTTTAGGTAGGTGTAGTGTTTTTGATTCATGACACTTTACGACAGCTAACTATTATCGTAGATGATAGTCGCAAAGTTTGTTAGGTAGAATTTCATGCATTCTTGACTATCAGTATACTTGTACCTTCGCTAATGTTTTATCGCCTTCTGTGCTGACAATGCAATTTATCTTTGTTGCCATTGCTCTATTCTAGTTTTGCCATGCAATATACCGGAAGCATTTAAGTGCGAGGCAAGCCATCTCTGCATTGATAAGACACAGTTGTGTGACAAAGTACACGATTGCCCCATGGGAGATGACGAAACTAGTTCATGCGGTATGAATATATCATTCTATGAATGCATCATTTTACGGCTTATAAGCACCATTTAGTAATGCTATAGTTTGTCCTACAAAATGCACTCGCAAGAGCTGCAAAGTACGAGTGACTATTCAATTGAGTAGAATTAATTACTTTGTTGCTGCTGTACACATTTTTTGTAAGGAACCTGGCGCAAGGCCTAGTTAAAGTTTCTTAATTTTGTGATCTAAGCTTCAATGGAAGCATAAACAAAACGTGAATGTAGCAAACTATTTGTATTATGGCAAAGACAATGTGTCAGCCCCAAGTAAATTCTAAAGCAATTTCAAATTCACATTATTTTTGTTCAGCTTTTCGTTAAACCATGCAGCGATTTCAGTGTGTTATATTTATAGTTTCTTAGCTCTTTTCTTGCAGTTTCTTTGCCCTTTCTAAAAGTTTCTTAAATTTCAAGGGTTCTTAGTACTAGGCTTCTTATGAATAGCATGTAGCTTGATGTTAGAGGAGGCACCCATGCCACAATTGGGAAGATACCCAGCAATAAATACTACCTCACTTGAACAATGTGCATGTATGTAAAAAGTAATGAACAGGGATTAAGGAATAAAAAGGGAGCTTGGCAAATTAGGAATGCATTACTGAAAGGAGAGCTTGGAATAGGCAGGAAGTTGGGCAAAGTCAAAACCGACAAAATGTGCTGACAGGAATGATACATAAATTGTAGTAGATCATTATCTGGTGAACTAGAAGAAATACTGTTTTATGTCATGTAATTACTTCAGCCCATTTTCCCTGTGATTCTTCATTTTAAACTTCTGCTTGCTTCATCAAACGCTGGCCTCATTTCTGCATTCGCATTTGTTGAGTGGCAAATTTCGACAGACTGAAGAATAGGAGAAGTTTAAATAACAGGGAGGTGGGGAAGAATCTTCGAATTTACGTTGATTAATGAAGGTGTGAAAGTCCTGACAAAGGATTTGAATATGCTTGATGCATTAAATCATCATTTTGTTTCTGTTGGAACAAACTTGGCTAAGAAAATAACCTCAAAGCCAGATGATGATTGCTTGAAGTATGTCGTCTCTGTCAATAATAAAATGACTTTGAATGCAATTAATACGAAATATGTTTTAGATGCTATCAGGCGGCTAAAGAATGGAAAAGCATGAGGTCCTGATTAGGTTACCATAAAGCTGGCAAAAGATGCTGCGAAATTCATTGCGTACCCCATTATGTGCATTTTCATCTCCTCAATAAAGAATGGGATTTTTCCTGATGTATGGAAAACAGCAAGTGTTAGCCCGATTCATAAGTCAGGATCTAAGTCAGACCTAAATAATTATAGGCCTATTTCAGTTACATCAGTATTCGCTAGGATGATAGAACAACTGGCACATGACCAATTATCCGAGTTTCTTACGGTCAAAAATATTCTGACGAGCAGTCAAGCTGCTTTTCGCAAACTAAACTCCACAACAACATCCTTAATAAGCAGCACTGATCACTGGCATGAAAATATGGATAACAACAAAATGAACCTTGCCATATTTCTAGATTTAAGAAAGGCTTTCTACACTGTAGATCATAACATACTTATAAAGAAGCTCAACTCTTATGGTATTGTAGACCGAACAGGTGGTTGGTTTGAATGTTATCTATCAAATAGAACCCAGTTTTGTACTTTGAATGGGAACAAGTCAAAACAAAGGAAAGTCACATGCGGTATACCTCAGGGACCTTGCTTGGGGCCCCTGTTTATAATTTACCTTAATGTAACAATTGCATATGATGACATACAGAGAATGATAGATAATGCAATTCAGGAGATGCTAAATCTCTCTGAGTAGATGAGAATTAATAAACTCAGTGAGAACCCTCAAAAAACCGAATTTATGGTCGTAGGACATCCACTCAAAGCCAAACACCCTAGCCTTTCTGAGAGCCTGGTGCTTAATAACCATAACATAAAAAGAGTAACGCAAACAAAGTCCATTGGATTGATTGTTGATGAAAACCTTTCATGGGAAGCACAATTCAACCGCACAATGGACAAAATTAACTCTGGGATTTGGGCCTTAAAGAGATTGAAAATATATTAACTCAGTCACAACTTTCCATTGTCTATTATGCATTAGTTGAAAGTCAATTACGCTATGGTGATGTTGTTTGGGGTAGTTTGTCGAGAACAAAACTGGCTGCCCTTCAGAGATTACAAACACGGGCTCTCAAAATAATCAGGAACGCCAAAATTAAAGATACTTGGTCAATGTCCTGGGATGAATGTAGAAAACATAATTTGCTTTGAAAGGAATGTTATGACCTATAAAATCATACACAAACTTTGCCCAAACAGCTTCCTAGAAAAGTATAAACCAAGGTCTAGTTTCTCATCCTACAATACAAGAAATAGCCAAAATCTCCAAATTCTTAAATATAGGACTGAGCGCTATAAAATAAGCTTTTATTACTCAGCTCTTAAGGAATGGAATAATGCACCTAGAGACATACGTGAGTTGCCAACAATATATACTTTCAAAAGGCAACTGAAATTGTTTATGAAGAGCAAGACATAATTAAACACAACCCCTTGGTAGAGCAGCTCCACGCTAAATAGGTTTTGTTTTTATTGTTCAATTTTAATAACTACTTTTCGTTATATATAACTTAGTTCGTAGATTGTTTTTTTCTGTAATTATGCTGAGGGGTTTTGTGTATAAAACTTGAATATAAAAAGTTGCAAATGAATACTTGAATATGAGAACTTGAATATGAATATAACTTAACATGGGAGCATGGGAGGCTGGCAAAATGTCACACAATGCAATGCGCGGGGATTCCCGTCTTTTCTGGAGTAAGCATATTTATGTACTTGCAAATAAATGCTGAGAAATTGCTGTAATAGGCATCGTAGTTGAACAACACATGAATATGAATGTACCATGGTTTGGTTCATACTTTTTTCCACAATGCAGCTCTATATATTTGAGTCTTTAAAAGAAACTGTTTTTTTTCTAGATGTGAATGAATGTTTAAAAGGTAACGGAGGATGTTCCCAAAAGTGCATTGATGAGAAAATTGGCTTCAAATGTGCCTGTAGAAAGGGTTATACCCTTGGAGCAGATAAAAAAACTTGTTATGGTACGTATTCAGAGTAGCTTGCCGTTCTTTTGATTCCATCATCAACTTTCCAATTGTAATTTAAGTCAAAAAATGTAGGCAAGTTAATATCTTAATAATAAAATATGGAAGTCGATTCTCTTTAAATCATTGTATATCATACAAGTGGTACCACTGCTTACTGTTCATACTTTACGTTCTCTAGTAATGCCAGAATTACCTCAGTGTTTTCTTTGCTTATTGTGGTTCTTTTGCATTGTAGACATTGATGAATGCAAGGATTATGGCGTATGTGACCAGAAATGTCAGAATACAGAAGGTTCTTATAAATGTCTCTGCATGGACGGCTATAAGTTGCAGTCTAATAAGAAGTCATGCGCAGTGAAAGGTGAGCAGGGCATTCTTCATAACTTGCATTTAGATATGTTGCAAAGATAATCGACTTGACACCTTAAATTAGTGCTGAAAGTAACCACCATATATTGAGTTAGAGGGGCATAGTTACTCGCCTAGATAGTGTACCAGTGTCAGTGTCTTGGTCCACATGCGTCTGTCTGTAGATCTCTCCGTCTGTATACCTCTCTGTCTGCTTATCTCTCTTTCAGTCTCTCTTTCCCTCTGTCTTTTTATCTAGCTTTTTTGCTGTCTTTCCTTTGTCTGCCTTTCTATCTATCTACCTTTCTGCCTCTCTGCCTTTCTGTTTCTCTGCCTTTCTGTCTATCTGCCTTTCTGTCTATTTACCTTTCTGTCTATCTGCCTTTCTATCTATCTACCTTTCTGTCTCTCTGCCTTTCTGTTTCTCTGCCTTTCTGTCTATCTGCCTTTCTGTCTATTTACCTTTCTGTCTATCTGCCTTTCTATCTATCTGCCTTTCTGTCTATCTGCCTGTCTGCCTGCCCTTGTGCTTAGTGGTACATAGAATCCAGGGCATCCTGCTCCAAATGATTATCTGATTTGTTTTCATATTAGCAGCAACATAATTCTAAATAATTCCATAGGAAAGCGGCCCTCATTGATAATTGCCAATCATAAGGACATCTCGCAATACAGTTTGGATGGAAAGGACAGTACTCGCCTTATTTATGGTGATTTGATAGGCGGCACTCTGGCATTAGATGTCAATCAACATGATGGATATCTGTATTGGGCTGATTATATCAGCAAGACCATCGCTCGTGCTCCAATGAACAACACCAAGAACGTTGTTGTTGTTGCAAATGATAAGCTGACACGTGCTGAAGGCATTGCAGTTGATTGGATCGGAGAGAAATTGTACTGGACTAATTCTGGTATGCAAAACTGTTGATTTTTTTTTCTTCTTTGGAAATATTTCATGGGGCCTTCTCATTAAATCTAGAAATTATAAATGGTGAGGTTCAGATAATTACAAGGGACGTGGAAAATATTTCAATAGCTATTTATATATATGTTGCTGAACATCAGTTAGGCACGTACACGGGGGGACAATGCCCCCAAATGAGAAATTTTGAACGGTTTTGCCCCATCGAAAAAATTCTTAACCTAGAGATTTACATAAGGAAATAAGGCTTTGCCCCTCCAAAGTGGTTGTACAAACAGGTTTTGCCCCTATTGGGGGCATCTCCTCCAGTTTCGTGCTTGATATCAGCAATGGTTTCTTCATAGACTTCTTTATTCGTGTTCTTTTCTGCTACTATCTTTCATCAAGACTTTAAGCACTACTATATTTCTTATCATCTTGTTTGTAACTTACGTTTTACAAGTTTTGTTTACTCTTTAGTGCCTAATTGCCGTTCCCCCACTAATTACTTTTTGAAAATTTCTCCAGCCCCCTCGCTCTTATTAGGACCCCCTCGCTCTTATTAAGACCCCCTCGCTCTTATTAGGACCCCCACTTATTTCACAAAAGTTTTTCAAAACAAGTCCAAACAGATATGGTGAACGAATCTTCTTGTCTGTTAGCAATATGCTTGTGCTACTTACATTCTCCCGACCATAGCCACCTGATTTTTGAGCATAGAGCGGTTCATAGCAGTATTAGGCATAGTATACAAAACAATTAGTAACCAAGCACTGGAATAATTGCCAGTTCTGTTTAATAGAGTTTCTGCTATGACAAACAGAATATTTCGTAATGCTAATATAAATCTAAGACCCCCGTGATTAAACACCACCCTTGGTCAAAATTGCTTTGCACGCAGAGGGGCCTTGCTTTGGCATAACTTGCCGACAGACAGAAATTCTACAAAATCCTATGATTCAGTTCAAAAAACTAAACAGCAACATCTGATTTAGAGATAATCAGTTATCAGCCGATTTAGATCTCGTTTAATATGTACCTGTATTTAATTTTTGATATATTTATTTCGTTACTTTAGCTTTGGATCTTTTAGTCTTTTTCAACACAGCCCCCTGTAAATCAGGCTGAAGCCTGAGGGCCTTCCATGTATAAATAATGATATGATATGATGATATCATTTTATTAGTTCAAAGCATTTCTTCTACCCGTCCACCCCCCGCTTATTGTGACTTCCCCACGTTTTCTCGCACAATTTCTTCTGATATTTCCAAGCCTTCTTGCTCATAGCGAACCACCCCCCCCAGCAATTAGATGGGTAATATTAAAAATCAAACTGCATCTGCCATAAGCAGTTATCAATTCTGTTTGAGTATTCCAGTGATTACTGTTTGATATGTCATGCTTGTTCACTGGTCACAATGCACCATCTCTGAATGTTTTACCAGTGTTAACTTTTGTCCTTTGCTCCATTGTTGGTTTTTGCCTTCAAAGGTAAGAAGTCAATAGAGGTATCAAATATAGATGGTTCTCATCGAAAGACACTTTTTGCCTTGGAACTGGATATGCCACGTGGTATCTCTTTGCTACCAGCGAAAAGGTAGATGCACACATTATTCATGGGCCTAAGATTTCTAGTAAACTGTTCTAAATGATGTCTTTGAGGAATGAGACGTAGGAGATTATGTTGAGAAGATAGATAAGAAACAAGAAGTTTTTTTTCCACACTCACAATGATGTGTTTAGAATATAATGTATTTGTTTAGAATATAATGTATTTGTTTCATATACAAGTTATGGAAGACAATTTTCATTCAGGTGCAAAAGCCATAATTTAGTCGCATTTTGAGAGGTAAATGAGAAGGTTGGGGGATGTCGTTTTATCATAGGGCGTCTGCAGAGCACAGTTGGTTTTATTGCTTTATGTTGTAAATTCTTTCTACAGTATTGCGTTAAAATCGAATTAGTTTTATTTAGTAACGATTTGTCTATATCCGTCAATTTTATTTAATTTTAAGTCCCTGTTCACGTTGTTAACGACTTTGGATACAATTTTACAATCAAATTAAAAATTCATATCATCAGTTGGTAAAAAGCTTGCATTGCCTTGATTCGATAGCTATTTTATTCAAGTAACGGGGTAACAGGAGGACCAAGTGTTGATCCCTGTGGAACTCCACTTGTCATTTCTTGTGAAAAACTGGATTTTATCAGAGAGATATTATATTTTAATTAGTACTCTTGTATTAGTACTTCATTGCTAATTACTACATAGGTAATACCATCACTACTTTAATTAGTACTGTGTTTAGAAATGAATTGTGAATATACCAAATGAATTTTCACGAGTATCATATTCTCACCTTGAGCAATGAGTATTTATTTTCCTCAAGATTGATGTTTTGGACTGATTGGGGAAGTAGCCCAAAAATCGAACGAGCAAGCATGGATGGATCTGGTCGAAAAATAGTAATTGGACCTGAGCATTTAAAGTGGCCAAACACAGTGACAGTGGACCAAGTGCTGAATCGTTTGTATTGGATTGATGGTGGAAAAGAGTATATTGGATCGAGCACCTTGGACGGCAAGGATTTGCGCAAGTTCAGATTATCAAATACACAATCATCATACGGACTAGCTGTCTTTGAAGGATTTGTTTATTGGACGCAAACAAGAGGAGCAGTCTTTGCAGCAAATAAATTTGATGGCAAGAATAAAAGAAGCATCAGAGGAATATACTTGAGAACATATTCAATCACAGTTAATCATCCCATGACAAAACCAAAAGGTTATTGTATTTTACACTGATTGAATTTCTTGTTATACACACAGTTGAAACTTTGTTCATTTTCTTTCAATGTTGCTGAGAGATTTGTGTTTGCATGCGTGTATTCTTTACCATTGCACTAACAGTGATAAGAGACTTCACACTAGCTATGCGATGTTGCATGTCGTCTTTGGCATTGCGCTAACTAGTTGTTTCAAATTATTTGATATTTCAATTTCGGGGGTCTTGCAGGCCATTTTAACGACCCATTTCTTACCAATATACTTAAGATTATACTATATTTTATGCGAGTAGGGATGAAAGAAAAGCGGCTACTAGTTTGGTCATGCTCATTTCATCATGTGATCCAAAGCTCGATTGTTTCATTACTTATTTTACTAGTTTGCTACAAGCCAAATGACTTTTATCTCAAGTAGCATTATAAAGTGGCTGAATCTAATATTAAATTCAATTTCAGGTGTGAACCCATGTGGCAATAACAATGGTGGCTGTAGTGGTCTCTGCCTTTTGAGTGCTTCCAATGAAAAGGGGTTTAGCTGTCTTTAAATCGACGCTTTATTCTACCAGTGCTATTGAATAGGTAAGCACAAATGTTATGTGTTTTGATGAGATACGGGTAAACGTTTGTGGCTATCATTGATTATAAAACAGTTCGTGTTGAAATACTTGCATTGATCATAAGACTCTGGTCATTTAAAGTCGTATTAGGAGTTGTTAGATACTCGTAACAGTTGTAAATTTATTTCTTTTCAGTCCTGTTAGGTTGTCACTTTATGTAGAAGCTTATTACATGCGGAGAATGTCATCATTACCATTCAAAATTTTCGGACTATGAATTTCTGCAACGATATATGCTGAGTTTCCTTTATATTTTATAATATTTTTCAGTCATTGTTGATAATTGCTTTGCCATTGTTTCTTTTACTTTGAAGCGATATATTTATTATGGAATCTTGAGAGTAATATCTTTCTTTTCCAGTTTGACTTTGTTCAAAAGATATCATAAATTCATCATGGTATCATTTTGATCTACGGAGCTGTTCAGTTCTGTAAATGTTCAATTTTAGGGTGTCATTAACGCTTTAGAGGAGACTAAGCCATTTCATTCTTTGCGCCTATTGTAGTCGTTTTCCCGTAGCGGTTGGTATTTCAGATGTTCTGGCTATTTTGGTGTTACTAATCACATTTTATTTATGTTCGTTTATGTTAAAATTTCATGTAATTTTATAAAATTTTGTGCAATTACACTTGACGTGTATTGTAGTTGTAGATTCTTAATATTGTTCAATTGATTGATTGGAAATACAGTTTTGCTTGAAAAAATCTCTGCATTTTATTTTCTTCGTAGAAGTATTCCTTGTTTTATCGTGACTGCAAATAGAAGTAATTGCTTCTATATTTCTTCTTGAAATAAGCACTGCAAGTTGACTTTAGAGGTTGTCACTGTTCGCTGTAAGATCAGGGGCGAAGCTAAAGAAATGTATTGATGGGGTGCATAGCACCAATTTGCCGTAAAGTAGACGCCGTTCGAGCCCAGTTTGCCGACAAATAGGGCTTTCCTTTAGTTTTGTCAGCAGTACAACGTTGACAAGCATTATGATTTTCGGAGAATGTGCCAACATACTATTGCCATTTCTTTAAAATATCTTAAGGCATACAAAATTTCTTTTTAATGTTTCAATTATCGCGCTGACCAATGGAACTTGTGAGGGAGTGCTCCCATCAAGCGAGGTGAGGTACAGTTCTTCTACTAAAAAGAAGTTGCATAGCAGTTTTCAAGATGCTTCTTGTAATTCCTCTACTCGCGTTATAGTGGAACTGTGTATTGTCGGTAAAAGGCTTTCCTTCCAGCATTTGATGACAGTTAGATGTGGAAATCATGAAAAAAACTAAGAAAGTTTCAACACAGCCGGAAAACTACCTTGTAAAAAACGTGTTTATGCTTTATGACGATTTCCGTAAATTCTAATGAACGTTTTTTGTCTAAAATAAGATCAACTTTATATGTGCAATGAGACAATGCTTATGAGGTAGAACAAAGGAAGAGTGTAGTCGAATTGCAAATTGACACATTTCATTTTAGAACGTAGGCAAGCACAGATACAAGGATCTACATTACATAAATTATCAACTTTTCTGCTGGCTGTTCACTTGAATTATTAATACCTTCTAGTCAACTGAAGATGAGCAACAAAGAGAGCATGTATAACAATTTATATACACTGTATATAAATTGTTATACATCGACTTTCTTTGGTCTTTATAGTCAACCAGTTAACTTTTTTAAGAATTCGCGATCAAGATATCTTACTTATTTTTACTTTGGAAAAGTATTTGTGTCTTATTTTAATCAAAGCAAGTAATGTCAGTATTGACATCAAAGGCGTAGAAATTGATATTTCTGAAACACTGCGCTAACAGTCATTGAAAGAGGATAGAAGTAAGTACTCAAGTAATGATCCTTGGAGATCACTACAAGTTATGTTCAATAGGTTAGAATCTTCTATATTTAATTAAAGCCTCATTGGAGAATTCTTTCTAATAACATCATGCTCTAGGAGAGCAAAACATTGTGATAGAAAGCATTGAAGTCGAATGCTTTTTGAAGACTAATAAATGCACCACATCCACATTTTGAGTCTAAGGTAAAGTGAATTCCTTCGGTTGTAGTAATTACTGCATGATTAACTGAGGGACGCTCTTGAAAGCCAAGTTGTAAAGGATGTATAACTCTGCTTGAGGTGACGAAGGAATACTGTCTTTTTACACGATTTTCCAATAATTTGCTATAGATAGGCAAAACGGAGGTAGGTTTATTGTGTGATGTAGCAATTTTCTGGGTCACCTTGTTTTTACATAGATATTACATTAGCGATTTGGACTAAAAGATCCCTTTAAGAAATGATTTACTGACAAGTTTTTGCGAGTGGATGGGGGACTTTGAGTTCTAAAACTTTTGATAAATAATTGTTAAACTAAAATAGCTAATAGTCTTTGATGAATCAAGATTTGATATAAAAGTTTTTGATTTGCAGATGGTTAACTAGAAAGTAGCTCTCACCTGGTCAAAAAGTTCAATTCTGGATTTTTGAGACCAAGGAAAGTTTACAATTTCATATTTGAAAATTCAAATCATCTGTGATCATGATGCTGTTTTGTTGGCTACTTTGCAATAGTTTAACTTATATCATTTACCAAGGTTTGTCAATATTTCACGGGTACATAAAGGTTTTCACTTTTTATTAATCTGGACGCTCTAAACATTGCAACTCAAAAAGTTTCCCTAAGCACTGTAAGTGTACACTCTTTGTTTTATAAGAATAAAGTTTATTAGAACACTGAGGCTCAAAATCACTGGCATTTTGGAATAATTTAAGAATAATGCGAGGATCAAGCTTCATCAAGACATAAGAATTTCTTTGTATCCTAGTTGTAATAGTGCTTTTAGATGTACTTTTGCATTGTCGATACAAAAAAATATAAACAGCAACACAGATGTGTAGTAAAACAGCAATACAAATGTGCAGATGTTCATTAAATTTTCAGGCGAAGTTACACTTTCGGTATTTGTGATTAATTCTAGGCCCAAAATCAGAACGACTTAAGAATATTGAGGCTCGGAAACAATTTAGGTATTGTTATTTAAAAAAATGGTGTTCAAAGGTTTTGCTTGGGAGTCGCGAAAAACGTAAGCTTCAGTACAGAATGTCACATCGAGACTCGCTTTGTGCAAACGAGGCAGCTACAACGTGAGAAGACAACATGGCGAAAAGCTCGAAAAAATATCTGAAAAGGGAGCGAGATAGAGTTGATGATAAACAGGATGATGCCCCAGCAGCCAAGATAAAGGTGACTCATATTAAAATAACCTTATAACTTGTTTTAGATCATTCTGTTCTCGATACAAAGCAAGCATTCTGTTCTGTTGAGTAAATACTTCATGATGCCCCAGCAGCCAAGATAAAGGTGACTCACATTAAAATAACCTTATAACTTGTTTTAGATCATTCTGTTCTCGATACAAAGCAAGCATTCTGTTCTGTTGAGTAAATACTTCATGGTTAGCCTCAGACAGGCCTTTTTCCACGAGATCATGATGATCTCATCAGAAAAGGCCTATCATAATGCCTTTATCGAGTGTGCACTAGAAAAACGTAGGTGTTCAAATGTGCACTTGGTCTCAGATGTGTACTTTAATTGCGCACTTGCCTTTCTTTTTGGCTTCATAATCTGTGCCTGTGCAGCACCAGTCCCAACAGATAGCAAAAGAAATTCATTTCATCCAGTTCCCGAAGCCAAACACTCCTTAGTTTGCACATGCCAATATTTTCTTCATTATTCCGCATGCCACGCGCTAAAAATAGAACTTACTGTATGCACAAATATCTTTTGGCCAAAGTACATGGAATGCATCTTTGCTATTATGGAACGTAAGGAAGAAGAAAAAATTGTGTGCTCTAAAGCTACACTAGGCAATAGACTTGTAAATAGAATAGAACAGCAAAACAGTCTACCACAAAAAATTTTCTGAAGCTGCCAATGCCTGGTATTGATGATTTTCTTCTATGTTGCCAACAACTTTTGTTGGCCTGTTTGAAGTTCTTGCAAATTTTCTCAGGCCTGTTCTGAACTTTTTCTTAGTACAATGCCAATCATCTTATTAGAATTGTATTGTTATTGTTGTGACTTACCATAGGACATGTGCACTTCAAATTTTGCTCATTAATGACAATTTATCAAGAAATGCCAGCCTGCTGATACTAGTATAACCCCACCTTTTTGTATTTGATTCCATTTAAGCTGGATGCCCTCAAATGGCACCACCATCAAATAATTCATTTTACCAGTCAAGATGACAATCTTTTAGTCAGTGGTGCAACATCAGTGTATTCCAGGTATTCACTGAAACAATTTTCAGGAAAAATAAAAGCTGCAATATTAATGTTCAGTGAAATGGCAAATGTAGTTGCCTTTCAGCATTTTAGCTCTTCTAAACTTCAATATAGTGAATGCTGAAGCTGCAAGGCCTTAAGAGAGATGGAAGAACTTCATGTTAAACTTACATCTGTCATGAATACGCAGTGAATACCCTGGATGGTGTTCAACCAATCAAAATGCTCCACTTTAACCTGTAAATTCCGCATTAATCTGTGAATACAATGGCATTGTATGCAGACTTTTTTCCTGCATCCAGCCTCGGTTAGTGATTGAGCAACAGTCAATAGTTTTAGTCTCACTTCTAAGTTGATAAAAGTGATAATGTCTGCTGTCGACAAGGATGTGAAAGTATTTATGGATGAATTAAAAGAGAGTTCTGTAATTATGCATTTTTCAGTAAACAATCAATAATTACACTTGTGTACCATTTTTGTGATAATAGCGATTGTGAAGACCATTGACAGGTATGTTATTCATTAGCCTAAGGCGCCTTAAGCCAGTTTATTCACTGTATGAATCTCTTGCCTTGGTTAGGAAGGGCACTATAATGTGTATTATTACTTAAGTGGTGAATGCTAATAGATTTCAAACAGCTCTCTCTACTTATCAAATTCATTGGTCTTTTAAAGTTTGAAACATGTGTGTACTGTTCAGCTCATATTTTTGACAAACCCATTTTCTACTGCTTCCACTGTGATGTGTACTTCCTGTTATTCAATCAAACAACCTTCCATATAAGATGTTTACTAAACAACCTGTTTTGCCATATTTATGCTCAGGCTCAAGGAGCTGCACCCAGTCACACTTATGATAGAATACCCAGTTGAAGAGGTCATGCTATGCCTCTGCTTGTAGTGGAAGAGAAACTTTACACCAAATTTTGGTATTGCTGCTAGAAATATTGAAATTGAATTATAATGAATTTTGTATTGCTTTGATTGTCATGAAATATAAAGAATAGGATATAATAGGAAAATCAAGAATAATGTGCTGTTTTGTAGCATATCATTTGATATGAATGGTGATGCAGTTTTATTGTCATCTTGGAGCTTCATTCAGAGCTTTTAATAATGGTTAAACTAAGTGGCTGATGATAAATAGTTGGCAGCTGTATCCCATAGAGGGCTACCCATTATATGTACTTTTTTACACCATTTTAGCAAAAGAAGATGGCAGGTTAAGCAGAAGTAGCTGGCGATAAACCACTAATAGTCACCTTCTGTTGAAAGTTCATTTTATGGCATTGATGTATGCTACATACATTGATTTGCTTTAGCTTATGTCAAATGTGCTCATGCCATGCATTTTGAATTGCTAGCATATTATCTGTTCTGGCTTGGCTTGTCCATTGTGCTAAACAAGGTTTTTAAGGTTTAATTTACCAATACTTCATGAGCATGTATGCCAAAATTATTTTTTGGTTAATTGGCTTTGGTTGGTCCTTTGACTGGAGCTGGAGGGGATACTAAATGTGAAGCCTAATGTAGAGAATGTATCATAATCTAGTAGGCCACCAGTTGCTTGTCATATCTTGTAGGTGCTAATTTATTTCACTGCTGTGTGGGCACCCATCCTTTTCTTCTTTTATTTTTCATTAAGGAATTTTCTTGTAACAATACTTGGTATTTTTGGTGTTTGAGTATTGATTTGCATTATCCAGTGAAAGGGATTGTTTCCTTTTTTGAAAAATGGACCCATGTGGTGTCAGCTTTGTTTGCTTACTCACTGCTCAAAGCTTGAAATGTTGTTATTTCTTACAAATTATTTACTGATATCTTGCATATAAAAATAGCTAATATATATTATGTAGCTAAAATATATCTGCTATATGATTTAGAATATTTACTGGCTTCCTAATAACAATCTTTGAATGGTTAAATTTCACAAAATTGGTCAAACTTGCTAGGATGCCCATTGCTGTATCATACTAGTATGATAGTGTATTTTTAACTTTCAATTTTCATTTTCAGAAATGGACAAATAAGCAAAGAGTACTTGTTTTCTGTCAAAGAGGAATTGACTATAGGTAATAAAATATCAGCATATTTCATTTCACCATTGCAAAGCTACAGTATCTGGCATAGATTGTTCCTCAAATTTCACCCATGTTTTTATATTTTCTTACTAAATCTGTGGAAAAGCAAGTTGAACACTAATTTGATATATTGTAGTGGAACTGAATGTGTAAGATTTAACCCTAGCCTTTACCATGCCCCACAGCAAATTTTGAATGCAAGAAGCTTTTTAATTAGAAGTTGAGTCTGCCCAACGTGTTGAGCTGTCTTTTCTTATGTTACAGGGGAAGGCACTTAATGCTTGACTTGAGGAGTTTACTGCCTCACTCAAGAGCAGGTAATGTTAAGATATTATGCAACATTGATAAGTATATACATTATGCTTTTTAGACTTTATTAGATGCAACAAGATATAGGAAGCATGAAATATATCAGGGGTTGATTTGCACTATTTGACTAGTGTTTTGCATTGCTGATATTGTTGGCAATTCAGGAATAAACTTTTGGCTGATAAAATTAAATGTTTTCCATTCAGTTGATGTAGGTGAAAGGATGAAATGTAGAAATGACTGAAAGAATGAATTTCATATATAGAGTTACTGATTCATTATGTCTCTTGAGTTTCTTTTTTTGAAGTTATTAAGTTTTTTAATAGATATAGAAATGAAAAGAAGCTGCATTACCAATACATGTATTTATTTTGGTGCTGTAATCTGCATTCAAACACTTTCAATAAATTTTTTTGTAGATTTTAGCATTAGTTTCTTTTTCTACACACAGCTGAGCCAATAATAGCTCTAATGTTAACAAGATTTTTTTCATGGTATTACTTTGCTACCTTTTTTCATTTTATGGACTAATGTTTATAGATAGCAAGCTTGACAGGAAGGATGAAGTAAATGTTGTAAATGAGGCAAGATTCTTTACTATCTGTTCTACTTTTTCAACAACTTGTTTCAATGATATCTGCTTTCCTTTTAATTGATGTATGCAAGCATTTATCTGTTTTCTCTATAATCTGACTGTTAAAAATCTAGCTCTTGAGTTTGCATTAAATCTAGCTGACTAGAGTTTGTTTATTCAGTGAGCTTTTTAATGAACTGTGTTACAGCAAGCTGGACACTTTGTTGCTTGATGATTGCAAAGTATATAACAGTCAGATGGTTTATGAGTAGTCTGTGATAAGGTGTTTTATGGTGGTTGTGATGTATCTGAATGCAAGCACACAATTGAATGGAACTTTAATAGGCATTGTTATTTATAACTATGCTTCCTTGCTCAACAAAATCATTTATTGCTCCTAAATTGGCAGCTATGTTTTGTAAATGATCATATTGTGTTTTCTGATTGGTACCATTGCTTTTTCAGGTTTGTGAAATGAAAAATTGCAACAAGTGCATTTTCTTCCAAATGAGAAAAAAGCAAGATCTTTACCTATGGTAAATTTTTAGGTTGCTATTTAAGTAGTATTTAGCCTTCATAGTCAAATTACATGCACAATTTCCATTATAAGTGAAGCTTCAAGCCTTTGTGGGAAAGGCATTTGAGATGTGCACAATATTGAACACCTCACTTAGTTTGAGATGGCAAGATGCCTGTACTATTGCCATTGCATTGGGTGTTTGTGATAAATTCATCATTCATTGCTCAATTTTGTGCCACTTTTGAACACCTTTTTGCATTAGATAGATACTTTTTAGTGACAGAACATATCTGTCAAGTTCAAAAATGACAAGGCTATGGCTGCCCATTTATAGCAACATTTAAACCTCACAAGTCTATATTGAAACCTCTAAAATTTAGAATTTCAACTTTTACATTTGTTATATAAACTTTTACATTCATATTTCGACCTTTACATATATATTTAACTTTTATATTTACATTTAGAATTTTCTATTTATATTTGTCCTTTACATTTCTATTTAAGCCTTTAACATTTGTATTAAAACTGTTATAATTACATTTAAACTTTTATATATTTATTTGTGCCGTTACATTTATATGTAGACTTTTGCATTTATATGTAGATTTTATATTTACATTTAAGCCTCTATATTTAAATTTTAACCTTTGCATTTATATTAAAACTTTTATATTTACACACTTTTACACTTATATTTAAACCTTAACATTTATGTTTAAACTTTTATGTTTACATTTAAACTTATTTTTATATTTAAACTTTTACATTCATTTTCAAACTTTTACATTTATATTAAAACTTTTATATTTGCATCTAAACTTTTGCATCTATTTTTAGAGCTTAACATTTATATTTATGCTTTTATGTTTACATTTAAGCTTTTATTTTTATATTGAAACTTTTAACATTTATATGTAAGCCTTTAAATTTTTAATGAAGTGTTTATATTCACATTTAACAGTTTATAGTTATATAGTTTATAGCTATAGCCTTTGCATTTATATTTAAGCTTTCATATTTACATTCAAACTTTTCTATTTATTCTTAAACCTTGCATATATATTTAAACTTTTGTTTTGGAATTTAGACTTTTTTATTTAGATTTAGGATTTTTTATTTTGATTTAATCTTGTTAATTTTTATGTTTAAACTTTCTATCATCCGTTTTCAAGCCTTGCCATTAAATCTTGTATATTTCTATTTAAACCTTGTGCATATGTACTTGAGTTCTTGGGACTGAAGATGTTCCAATATGCAAACAAGGCTTGTAGTGATTTCTATAAATGGTTTACTCTCCTGCTTCACCTTGAAATGTTTTATTCATAATTAATTCATTTGGCCTCATCTAATTATGATTATGTAGTAATTTCTGGTTTTAGTGTAAATAGCTTTTCAATTGAATATGACTTTGTCAATATTGCAAGGATGTAGCTAATGAAAAATCATTATTAAACTCTCTTGTCAATTCTTCTTGACTTTTGAGCTCCTGAAAATGGTTCTAGTCATGGCTTTCATACTCATGGTTCTGAATCAGTAGAATGTGGTCTGATTTTGTTGTCATTTATTGTAATAATTGTAAAGATTGATTTTGAGTATTTTGTATGTTTTAAAAGTGGGAGTGAAATACAGCATTGATGATGAGTTGAGTATCATTTCAGGATGTCTTGTATACCACATGGCCCTTCTGCAAAGTTTCTTGTGGAAAATAGTGAGTTATGATATAAAGTATGCATATTAGAATATGTTTTACTAGATATGAATATCTTGGAATGAGTTTTTGATATTTCTGGTTGACTAGCTAGTTATTGTCAATCCAAACTCTTTAGCTAAAGACCTTGAGGACTTAGAATGTGTCATTTGCAATTGTTGTCTAATACTGATACTTGGAATTTTCTTCTAACAAATCGCATGATAAAGGTGATTTGAAGGTTGGCACTTAGTCAATTGTAGAAGTGCCTCAATGCTAAAGCACAATAGTTTAGCTAATATTAATTGGCTGTCCTCACAAAACGTGACTGACTTGGCTCATTTGGTGTAAAATTATAGGGAAATATCATATCACATATGGCATGATCCTTTTCTTTGAGATTTATTTAATGCATTAGTGACTTTTGGATACCTACTCCTTCCCCTTTGTGGATTTCATGTATTTATGTTGAAATTCCCCCTTTCTATATTCATTTTTTATGTAGCCTTGGCCTTCTGCCTCTGTCATACTTTGCCCCTTGTTTGATTCAGAGGATTCCAATAAATTATGTACAACATAGATTTCAGATTTTTCTTTTTCTTTTATCTTCAAGTTCATACAATGGATGAGTTGAAACTAACTGGAAATTGTCTCAAGGGATCACGTCCTATTTTAGCATTTGATAAAGTAAGTTTATTCTAGTATTTGTTTATAGCTGCTGGCACAAGAGTAATATAGATCTCTTTATTCAAATTAATATGGGAAGATCTCATTCTTCCATTCAAGATCGATTATACATCATACACTTGACTTAACTAAAAGCTACCTTGATACATCATACGCCTGACTTAAGTAAAAGCTACCTTGCTACAATGAGGGGCTTTCCTTGTGTATATCCTTGCTAGCATTAAAGACTTCTGCTATACTCCTTCAATTCTTTCCTATTTTAGGCATTTGATGGAGCAGCACATAACAGATTGCTAAAAGAAATGTTCACTCAGATTTTTAGTACTCCTAACCTTCACCCAAAAAGCAAGCCATTCTTCGACCATGTTTTCAGTTTTTCTATTGTCGATAACAGAATATGGTTTAGAAACTACCAGGTAACTGTTTCATGCGTGATCCTCCTTATGTATCTTCATCAGAGTAACAAGGCAAATATGTCACGTAGATGATGTGAAAGCATCTTTCTTAAGATTCTATAATGTTGATGAAGATTTTCGGGATTATTAGGCAGAAATGCGTTGTACGTTGCTTGAACATGAAGAGTTTGTTTTCTTTATTGTTCGCCATGATTAGACTGAGAGAGAGAATGGCGCATACATTAGCACAGCCTTTGTGACGCACAGGCTGGCTGTTTCTGCAAATTTATTTTATATTTTAATCCACCGTTCGGATAATTCTAATGTAATTGAACAATGTTGGTTTGATATTAGTTTTGATGATTTTGATAGCTATTATCGTAGTAGACATGTACTCGTACTTACGCTGGATTTTATTCAAAAAGCTGATCATTTTGACTATTAAATTATCTTCTTTCGCCTCATAGTCACAAGCCCTCTTCTTTTAGTTCCTCTCCAGGTTTGTTTTATTTTGGACGGTTAGGCTCACTGGGCAAAATTTCATTCTACGTTGTAGCTGTAAATTTTCCTAGTTATAGATTGTTATTGATTTTGACTGCCCTAAGTTAGCCTCACAAACAAAAGGAAACAAAGCCACATAAGATATAGTAATTAGTTGTTTGTATGCTTATCGCAGCAGCATGTTTGATTTTCATGTAGTTGCCATGGTATTTTGCAACCCATGGTATTTTGCAACCCATGGTATTTTGCAACCCATGGTATTTTGCAACCCATGGTATTTTGCAACCCATTGTATCGTCCTTGTAGTGTGATAAAGTGTTTTTGTGCTCGTGAGGTCATATTGATATTATCGTTCAAATCTAAGTACTTGCTAAATAGATAAAAAAACGTATGACGTATTTCATTCAGCAATGTGTCTAGACCGTTGGTTCCAAACCCAGTTTCACAGGGGTGGGGGCAAACTCAAAATCAACAAAATACCCCAGGTCAAACAACAAAGAGTTGAATTTTGCTCTCCTAATGGTGCTGCATCAAAGGTTTTTCACTTAGAAAATGACCTTTCTGAAAGGATATCTAAGGGCTACAAATTGATGTTGTGAAGTAGAGATTGAATATTAACCAATGAAACACTCCACTTTCTTTGCTCTTATGCAGTTTGACACATGAGTCCTAGACAATTTACCTTAAAGGGTGTTTTGCATAAGGCAAATCTCTGCAAATCACGCTTCCACCCACTCGGTACATCCCTGATTTCGGCTATAGAAATTGAAAGAACGTCCTAATGAAAAGATTGGATCTAAGTCATATTTTCAGCCATTGCCATCGATATGCAAGAAGCGTAAAACAACCTTGAACCATGTCAGTTGCTATGGTTATGCGTAGTGTGTTGAAACAGCGCTCAGTATTTTGCTAATCTTGAAACAAAATTGGTTAGATTCACATTGTTGCCATGTTACAGAATAAAGCTATAAGTCAACAGATACTGAAATTCGACAACTTTATTAATTTATCGAGCGTGAAAATTCCATTCCATTATTTCATTTAATTTACTTACGTCTGTTTGCCTTCTCAGCATTTATTTTAATTCTTTAAGCTCTGTCTGAGAGAAGTATTACAGTTTGCTTGCAAAGCCCTGTTTATTCACGCAAGAGCAGAGAATTTCTTGTTCGAGTATAGATAACAGAACATTTGAATTATGGCGTCTGTCTGAATTTTCTTATTTTTTTCCAATGTTGACAACAAATGCTATTCTCTTCAAGTTAGCAATTATTCTCGCATGCAATGATGGATGTGATTTTCTATTTTCTTTAGATTACCTAGTTTATTTCAGGCGATATGCTTGACATGAATTATTGGGAAAGTATAAACCATATTAATGCTTTTATTTACTTCACGCTTTATTGCACTGCTTTTTGGTTGGTTCTTTCCTATTGCAAGTCAGATGAGGAAGGTCATGCTTTAGGTTTACAGTCTGAACCGAGATTAACATTTTATGTATAATTGACGCTCTTAGATTAGACTCTATTGAAAGCTATTGGATGACCAAATACTGATTTATGGCTTTGGTTTTTTGAAGATTAATTCACGTCCTTGTCAAACTTTAGTTTGGTGTATTAAATTCAACCCTAGTATTACCTTTTGTTCCTTAGATTGTGAGTCAGACTGATTTTTCATTAACGGAAATTGGTAAGATTCCTCGATTTCGTGTTCGCATACTTAAACTGCTGGTCTTGCTACAGTTGCAGGAGTGTATCAGAAAAACTGTCGTATGTCTGCCATGAATGAATTTCACTTCATTCTTCACATAGCACCGACGTCATAATTTTATCTTTCTCCTATTCCCCTACCGTAAGAGTAGATTCATACTTTTAGAAAACTTGTAGAGTCTATTTCACAATTACCTTGCGATTTATTTGACTCACATTTTTAGCAGATTTGTAGTAGATCTTTGACATAAATAAAAATCATAGTAAAATTTTATTGATGGAAATTGGGAGAACTGTAGCAAGGATAGTAGCAAACCCGCCTTCAAGTCAGAGAATTGATGAAATGTAATTTTGTATATTTATGCAGGGAGCTCTTTCATCTAAATTTTTAACATTCGCAAAATTATCACTGTGTGCTCTAGTAGAAAGACCCTTTGATATGTTTACTCTTCTAGTAAGGATACCTTCAGTTCTCCTAATGTTTCCTCTTAATTTCTGTTTATTCATCAAAAGATTTTGGGGCGTATTTTATGTTTTTTATTACCCGATATCCATGTGAGATTCATTGTGACATCAACGACTTCTAAAAATGTCTTATTCGTTCACTGCTCTATCCATTAACAGAGATCCACAATTCCTTTTATTAAAAGTATGTACATTCATTTAGATTCCTTCTTTTCTTCACAGGTCCAAGATTCGTCCTTAATCCAATTCGAATATTCAGTGGTAGCTTTGGTGGCTCGACGATTTATGAAAACCCGCACTATGTCACTCCAAATGAGGTTTGAACAATGTTTTCTCTTTTACTTTATTTATTCTTTCAGTGATACTCTATTACAGCTCACATTCAATACTGACTACTAATATTTTGCTATTATATCCTAGAGCAACGGAACTGCTGACTGTCTATTTCCTAACCTATTATTACTATCGACTTTGATTATCATGGGGACCCAGCATTTGCCTGTAAGACTGTAGTTCTAAAGATTTTATCCCCCCCCCCACCTTCCATGTTATTGTTTATGTTCCACGTTTCACAGTCGTACAAAAGAACTAACCTCACCGTATGACTTTGAAATTCCTTTCCTGGTTTCAAAATTATTGTGCTTCTCAAAATATTCTCTAGATCTTGAAACGATTTCTTTCCTGATCCTATTATTCGTTTTATTTCGCCCACATCTATCACCGCCTTTCAGAATATTATCTAAGTAGCTAAACAATTGTACTTATTTCTGTAGCTTTCCCATTTGCTGTTCAACGGTGATTTGGAATCTCTCGCTTCTTAAACAAAAACTTGCAAAACGTTTTCTTCACATTCTATCATAGCCCAGTGTTTCATTTTCAATCACAATGTTATTCACAGTACTCTTTCAGTTTGATCTCTGAATCTGCTGTGAACGTTTCATCAACCGCATGTCTATGATGGTTTTTATTCTCTTCCTTTTCCTTTCATCATACATCCATTTCTTTTTAATTTTTATTTTAATGCATTGGTTAAGGGTTTTTATTAAATAGGATCTCTCGATCACTTCGCATCTCACATTTAGCCATTTTGCTTTTGCCTTTTCCACTTTTGTATATATATATAAATATATATATATATATATATATATA
>WIPJ01067484.1:26961-52340 GCA_018155075.1 Cassiopea andromeda | reverse complement strand
ATGCAGAGCTATATACTTAAGAATAAAACTTTAAAAACCAAGATAAAAACTGTTGTTTGACTATAATTAAAATCACATAACTCTGAGTTTCACGCTTGGTGCGATCATCAGATGTGCTCTGATGATCGCACCAAGCGTGAAACTCAGAGTTATGTGATTTTAATTATAGTCAAACAACAGTTTTTATCTTGGTTTTTAAAGTTTTGTTCTTAAGTATATATATATATATATATATAGCATTTTAAGGTAATTTCACTGGGCGACAGAGTCACCATAGGTACAAAATAGAGGAGGGTATTTGTTTTGCATAGGGAGCAAAGTTATTTGGAGTCAGCATGTAAAAGCCACAGATTTAATAATTTTGTAGTACTAAATACAGCATCCCAAAGGAACTTCTCTTTTTGGAATATTTCTCACTGCAACAATAGACAATTATGAAATTAGTTTCATTGCAATGAAATTCATGCGAGTTGCTTGTATTTTATAGAATCTAGGACTTGTCCATTTGTAAAGTCCTTGGTCTTTCGTGCCCTGTATTTCCTTGTAGCAAGTTTTTTTGTAGATTTCATAGAGAGATTCCGTTGAAACTTGGTGTCCTTGCACATTACAATGGAGTGAGTTACGGGTGGGGGTCTGGGGGCTTGTCGATGCGGTTGATCATTATTTGCCTCATTTTCTTATAAACTGTTCTCTTATAAAGAAAGGACTTGTATTACTTCTCTTATTTCCCGCATATTACCACGAAACTCGTACGCATGCGGCCCTCTTTGCCATGTAAGAGAAGTCATCCCAGCCCTAGCTGCTTAGAACTTGCATTAATCGCGCAGAAATGAAGCAAGAATATGATAAACTAGCGTTTTTATGTTGTTTTATTTATTATTTTTAACTTTCTTGCCTCTGACGGTATTGAAGCCTAAAGCCAATTTATATCCCAGAGCAATAACCCATGCTGTTTCTCCTCGTAGAATTCTCACTTTCAAAAATATCTTGTGCATTGAATCTTACTAGTGGGCACTTCTCCTTACCGTGTTGTGTGCATATTCGTACTTTTTAGTGTGTTTAGTTTAACAGCGAATGACAGTCCTTTTAAGCTCTGCGACTTCACGGTGATTTTGTATAAAGAAAGTTTTTTCTAGGTAGCATTTTTCATTTTGTAACTTGTGCTTTGGTGCATTCGTACATATTTTAGGAACGTTGCTTGCTGTAAAAAAGCACACCCGCTTGTGGTAAGATACAGCTTGTTCTAATACTAGCAAATTATTCTCTGAATAGTCATATTTCTGACGCAGGTATCCAAATGAATGCCAACAGCACCTGTTTTGATCTTCAAAATCCTACCACCATTAACTTTATCGTGTTTTCAAACGATTGATTCACGGTGTAATTTTAGAGAAAAGTATAGAAATGACTGCATAATTCACGGTATAATTTTGAAGAAAAGTATAGAAATGACTGAAATGGTGAATTAATAACACTTAAAATCCACCAATCGCGATTACTGTCGCTATGGAGCAACTTCATTGGTACATAAACAATACTATTCGTGCGGAAATGCTATTTTTGTGTCTGCCACGCTTGTTTGATATCTTCAAGGAGCACATGGTGACCTAATTTTCAACCAGTAACCTCTATCTGAAGGAGTTGCGTGCATTGAGTAATAATATGTTTCCTTTATTAGCACTAGGAGTTCAGGAAATATTGTTCTGGCCAAAGAGATCTTTACACTATCATGATTTTTGACCGTACTTGCGGTTTTACCTTTTAAAATAAATCCAAACCATTAATTATGAAAGTTTAACAGTAGAAAGCTTGGTCAGAGTTGGATTGATTTTAGATAAACTCAGAATTAAAGAACTATTATCACAATCCCACATTTTATATGACGTAAAGAAAGATTGCTATCATGTTTTATATATAAGTAAGTACCTTCATGTGATGATGTGAAAAATTGGTGTCTACATATTTTGTCATTGGGTATTGGAAATTAATTCCAACAGATTTTAGTTCAATAGTTTGCCATATTTTACCAGAAAAAATACTACAATTTGAATAAGCCCAAAAGATTTCGTTCATCCCTCCATTTTTCATATGATCAAAGCATCCGACTTCTGTTGAATGGTCTCAACAACGTGACCCAAAGGATTATGGATGGAAGTCCAGGATTTCGATATTTCGATGGCTTACTGATAATTATTCTTTGAGTAGATTTAATTCTCCATCCCTACTTTGAGCTCAAATCACGAGATTTCACTTAGGATGCCCTGGATCGAATCTTGTCTGAAATTATTCAGCCTGTGTCACGTAAATCTTGCTGGCAAAAGAAGCGCGCGATTAAGTAATTTTACCCTTTAAAATGAAACTGATTGCTGTGTTGTACACTTTGCTTGCAATTTTAATTTTGTTGTATGCTAGGAACTGAATCTCCTTTGCTATATAGGTCAAATATGGACAATAGCGCAGGCCCCCCCTTGCCCCCCCTGGTTACGGCATTGTGCATGGACAACCTTTGTTTGATAGGGGCCAATGTTGTTTTTTATCAAAGGCCTGAGGCCATCAACAAGAGACACGTATTAAAAGACTGTGCACGTGCGCATGCGTTCGTACGAGACATAGGTATGTCGAGTCCTTTCCAAAGCATATTATAATCTTAGAACACAGGGCTTTCAGATGATGTGTAGTTTCCTTATATTCTGGGAATGGCGGCCTAATATTCGACCAAAGTCCGACAGACATTTTTCAAATAGTTCATCACGAATTTCTGGGGTTTGCTAGTAAAATTCAACCATTTTGCTGCGAATATTCTTGTAAATCTTGATAAAACACGCTGTATTGTGTTCTTTAGGCTTGGAATAACCTCTTATCACAAAAACCCAATTTTGAAAACGTTTTCAAAAATTCATGAATTCACAGAAATTCTTCACGGGCCGGAGTAGAACTCCTCGCGGGCCGTAAGTTGCTCATGCATGATGTAGAATACTTCTGTTTGAGTTAAGTTATAAATAGGGCTGTCAGATTTTGACTGAATTTTTCAAAAGTTTTGACCCAAAAGTTTAAATTTTTGACCCAATTTTGACTTTTGCATATCCCCGAGTCAAAGCCCTTCTACATGGGTTTGCATTAACAGTCTTCCCTGCGCTTAGCATCTCTTAAACATCTTCCCCAAGGACAAGCTTGTGAATCCTTCTGATAGCCTTCAAAGTGGTGCATTTTCTGGCAAATGTTTTCTCCACCAGTTGCACTTAATCCCAGTAGCACCAAAAAATGACAGTCAGATCATGAATTGAAGACTATTGAGAAGCCACCACGCAAACACAGGTTTGCCTGGCTTGATACTATAAACTAAATCTATGTACATGCATTGCATTCTGTTTTTGGACTTTTTTGGCGGCATTGAATATAATTAAATTTTTTCCAGAAAATTAAGATTTTTGATTTTGTTTTTACTAAATTTGACTTTTAGACTTTTCGACCGCCCTAGTTGTAGGTCTTCCTGTTGAATTGTGTCCAACATTTACTTGTTGCAAAAGCGTGGGAATATTGTTGAAAAATACTGTTTTGTATTGACAATATTTGGGAAATAATGTTTACCGCGAGGTTAACTTTTTGTGTTGTACTTGATAGAAGGGCCGCAGAAAATTTTTCAGAGGCCCTGAAGCAAAATTTGTACATAGGCCCTTTGTTAAAGAAGTGAGCAGAATATAGGGGTATTTGAGAGCAATCCTGGAAGATTTCTACGATTATACTCCTTATTTTAGCACGAAGTTCACTTACGAGTACACGCTTTTTAACAAGAGACCTGGCGCAAAGTCTAGAAGCAAACTATTCTTTACTGTTACCACATTTCGTTCCAAAAGTTTCTTATAATTTTCTTAATTTAGCAAATTAAATTGCAGTGAAAACGTAGACAAAACGTGAATGTAGGAAACTATAAGTAGTATTACAGACACAATTTTACAAGTCAATGAATCATCTTATTCCATCGCTTGTATGGGAACTTCATGAGAATCATATGCAAATATAATCTAGGAATAAAAACATTTGCAAATTTCCAATAACAAGGACTACAAGATTTGAACTAGAATGGCTATATTTAGGACGAGTTTTCTCTTGAGAACCCTGGATGAAAGTATCAAAATGAGTCATCATTCTCGCATTCCAAAATACCATTAAGCATTGGCATGGAAAAGAATGCACGTGCAAAATTTTCTGCTAACTTGTTATTTATAGTATGTAACTTATCTGGTTGTTAGATTTTCCTTTTTGCGTTGTAAATAGTTAGTTTGAATTAGTAATTTATTGCTATTGTGCATATCATCTCTGCATGTAAATGTATATGAGTATAAATCAGTGACATGACCTAGATATTTGGGGCCCGCCAGGAATTCACTAAAATTGGGACCAACCTCATACACTCCGGATAATGAAATGAATCAGAGATGTAAGAAAGTTGGTCAAAAGTCAGCCATGCTGCAGGAGAGTTGGCCACAGTATTTTCTGTGACCTTTTTTAGTAACAATAATTGGTCAATTGGTTAAAACGCCCCCCAAAGGTGTCTCGGCACATCGCTGCAAGGAATCTTGTTTCTAACGATTACGCCGCTAGCATGAATATAAATACGGTCTTAATGCGTAGACCCATTAGGCCTGGAAGTCGTAGGGTATCCCCCCCTGCCCCCATCGCATTTACTCTGCTTTTGAGAACCGAAAGCATTGAATTTGAAAGCAAATTTCCTTGCACTGACAATGAAGTGCAAATTTTTTGTTTTCCTACTAATCATTTGAGGTTCTGCCATTATGAGATCATTTGCTGGTCAAAATAGCGCATTCACACGTGAATGAAGTGTACTTTTTAGAATTAGTTATCCGTGATTATTCTTAGCTGAAATTCGTCTACTGTCCTAGTAGGCAATTTACGTATGTACTCTAGGATGTGGTTCAAAGTTCAGCAGAAACGATAACATACGAATAGCACTGTAAAAATTTAATAGTTTAAAGTATTTTAAAGCATAGCTTAAATGTATTCCACATCAGCTAAGCTCATCTAAGCCTAAGACAGCTTGGGTTTATTCTCTCTGACAGACGAAGTTTTTTTGTGCGTACAGTCACGTGGATATTTTATTTTGCTAGTGATTAAGCATGACGTTGCTTGCAAAATTAACAGTCCTTTTGGCCTTTCGATCTATCATTGACCAACTTATTTCTTCTTCAGCACAAAATTATTTTCAGTATTGATATGAAATGATAGCACACTCCCACTGCCATGGAAACCAGCTGAATTAAGTTCCATCTATGAGAATATTGTGGCACAAAAGCTGCAATTTTCCCACTTCAAACAGGAGCTTTTCTACTGTTAGGGGGCCTTAAAAAGAGAGTGCCTTTATGAAGTTTTTGTAGCTTGTCTCTTTCACCAGCCATGAATTGTGATAAAGTTTTGCAAAATATCTACTTGGACAAAAATTAAGAGACTATGTTTTCATTACTTTTACGTTTCCAACCTTTCCCCTTCAGTGAATGTTCACCAGATACTTTAACATGGAATTGTTTCCCTAGCACGCAATAGGTCTTGGGGGTGGGGTGGAATTGAGTTGCTCGGTTACTTTTTTGCTAATTTGAATTTAAGGAATTGTTAGTTCTACCTGAACTTTTTGGTTGTCTCAGTGCATTTGGTCCAAGATTGTAGTTCATCTTTCATTTCATTTATTATATTTTTATATATCTATATCATCGGTATAAGACCATCCCATCAGTACTGCGTTCGTCAGCCAGTTATCCGCTGCCGGTCGTAGTCACTTTGCAGGATGATATGTGCATTTGGTAAACGCTATGCGTATTTTGCTGTTTAGCTGCTTCTTTTGTATAGTTTGTCCTATGTAAATGATTTTTATAAACATTTCTCAATGTAGGATGGTATTTACATTTTGTACACGTTGCCTACGAACAAGTCCCTGATGTTTGTTATCCAAAAGTGATTTTCCTGGGGGATTTGACACCCATAACAATTAGTTGTCTTTATTTAATCCCAAGTGCTACACTGATATTTCATCTTATTGTGTATTCCTAAATGTATCGTAAAAAGTGTCTTCACTTCAGCCATTCGTAATCTGCTTGGTGGTCTTTCAATTTGTTGTTTTAGCTTCTGTCAGTGCCAAAAATGAGAAGCTTCTTTTGTGTTGACAGAAATATTTCGTTTTTTCTTTGGGCCTTTCTGGCAAGGATCGAGTTTGTGCTTGTCTGTAAAAACACATAGCTAGTATTACGTATTAGTTTTCCCTTTATTTGACTCTGGATTTCAACTTGATTCTGGATTGCTTTTCATCTTTTAAGCAATGCCTGTTGTACCACAATCTGATGAGTGATAGAAAGGAACAGCAAACGAAAGGCTTTTCTTTCCTCTTTGATGAAGGCCAAATTTCATATAACAAGGGTGTCGAAACGACTTTTAAAGTGGAGGGGCCCGGTCGCTGAGGTCGGGATAAGCTCGGGTAAAAACAATGAAACACGCTATTTTATGAAAAAGTTGGTTGGGCCAAAGCCCCCCTGCCCCCAGATTCAAAACCCCTGTATTAGCATTGGTAGCATCTTTGCTTTCCCCAACTTTGGGGATTGTTTTTTCTTTACCTTACCCAGTATAAAGATACATCACTCCTATAGCGATGCACTAAAGGTAGCGCTCATATTTTTGTCCATAGCAGACATGTACTAGCATGCTTCCCATTGGAGATATACCTAAATCCTTTGAAACACGATGATGTACTAGTTTTGCACAAATCCCTTGTGAACATTGTACATGCACCCGTGTTAAGTTTGCCCGAGTTAGTTCTGATTTGTGGTGTAAGACCTAAGGTGGGTTGATTTCATTATTGTCGGTGCTCAATTTACTAGTATCTGTGACAGGGCTGTTTGTTACTCGAAGGTCCATGTTCCTATTTGAAACTCGCCCTGGCTCGTCCGACTTTCATGATTCTGTTACATTTTCGAATACTATCGCCGAACAAGTCCGGACTGATACTAATCATAACTGCTTCTCTGATCACTATGGTGTTTTAATCAGTATTTGAGAAACAAGTATTGTACCTTTTGTGGTTTAGATGTTCATTGTGTTTTGAGACCTGAAACTATGCATTCAGAAGGAATGGCTAAGAACAACGACGCTTGATGTCTTGATAGATATGTCTGCCAATTTCTTGAACGAGATCTCTTAATTATACAAACCCTCTTCATGTCACATATACTAAACACATTTTCAGTCTCAGATCACGCATATAAGAAACAACATTTTCAGTATAAGGTCTGATGTATCTCTTATACATGAGATATAATCTTCAGTTGAAGGGTTTAGCTTCATATTAGAAGAGCCATGTTACACTTTTGATCAGCTAAGTAGTACTGTGTACCTAAACCAAGTCTTCTCAATTTTCAGCGCCACTTTAAAAATGTTATCAAGCAAGAAGCGCCATTGTTAATAGCTATACCTACCTCCCGACGTACCTCTATCTCAGTAGTTAATTAAGATTGATGGTGTGGTTTGTTTGAAGTTTTTTTATTAGTAAATTGAGGGAGGCGTTTGTCACTGATCTTTCTCATTTCCTATTATTCTTGCTTTTGCTTTCTCCTTCTTTGATTTCATTTCATTTTGCATTTTATTCAAAATGTTACTTCGGTGACAACCATCTCGCGACACTTTTGAATAAAGAAAGAGTTTTATGGCTCAGTGGCGTGCTGGTCGGGGGGGGCCAGGGGGGCGTGCCCGCCAAGGCATAGCCGTGGGGTGGAAATGCCGCCCATGGACAACAGGATACCAGCTTTTTGCCACTCGTGGGAAATTTTTTGCAATGTTTTTTTGTTGCTTTATCTTTTTAGCAAAGGAGGTATCTCCCAGAATTTGGGCTGAGCACAAACTTGGTCTTTGTAACACACTAGAAAGTTTAATCTTTTCTTACCCTCACATTATCCATTCGATTTTGAAAACATGAATTATGAAAAAAAGCTCTCAGATTTTATACCACGTGATTCCTCGAGGAAAATTTTGCCACACCCGAAAAACAGGCCTGTCTACGCGCTTGGTGCCCGCCTTGACAATGACATTTTAGGGGCGTAAACCCGATAAATCGATATTTTTCCATACTTTTTTAGTTCTGAATGGGCGCCAGGTTGAGCTTTGAGGGGGTGCCATTTTTCTTTAGAAATGAAAGTGCCCCATAGAGAATACTCTCCCAGTACGCTACTGTTAGGGCTAGCAAGTACTTTGGTACATTTGTATACCATATAGTACAACTCAACATAAATTTTCATAAATTTTGGAACCCACAATAGTGTTTGTCCGTGCTTTATCGTTTCACAGAAAAGCAACAATGAACCCACACATGTACCGTGCATAGTTCATTCCTTTCAATGCTAGTTTTTAGAACCGCTTTGGCCTTCATCCTCTTGCTAAACAGAATTTAATTACTAAACAGAGATCGGCTTTATTGTACACCAATTCAGTCGCATAATGTAGCATAAACGTGAAGAAAATAGCTCGAAGCACCTTAATTTCAATGAGACTATAGTAGAAAGATAGTTAAATGTGGTATGAACATGACATTAGTTCTTTTTGACAAAATCCGTAAATTGTGTATTGGAGGACCAAGTGGTCTACTTGGGAACTTTATGGCTTCACAATATATTTTTGCAAAAGGCCCATCCATACATCCAAGTGCGTACTGCCTAAAGTTTATGGTTTTCTCATTATTGTTTTCGATATATCATCAGAAATATCACACTGAGCTTCTGATTTCATATTGCTGGATTTTCCTCTTCTCGTTGGAAGTATAGTAAAAGAACAAATGAGTTAGCAATTCTTTCACCAGTTTATCAGCAATTTTCAATGGATCATGTGACGAGGAGCGGTCCACCATCCTAGCTCCCTGTATAGTTTTTTGATAATGGAGCAATGTCTTTTTAATACAGTAGTTTTCAACCTTTTTAGTGAAGCGGAACCCCGAGGGTGTATTCCAGTGGCTCGAGGAACCCCTATTCACATATCTGCACAGGAGAAGTAAAATAAACTATCGATCGTAGCATTTGTATAACTTCTGACGGAGCCCCAGGACTGTGCTGGTGGAACCCAAGGGTTCTGGGAAGCCCCAGCTGAAATCACTGATTTAATATTACTATGCATTTTTACTTTCAAGTGAAACTTTTTGCTTCTCTGTTTTAATCTATACACCGATGACGTTGTTTCACAAGTTCCCAGCGGCTAATAACTGATATTCCAGCGTTAATATAGCCAATTAGTTCCTTCTAACGAATTAAGACTGGTTTAAAGAAGAAGAGATTCCAGAGAGAAATGATTGAAAGATGTTCAGGAATGAACAGTTTGGAAGAAAGATTGATAATTTATCTACAATAGTTGCTTTTTTGCATAACTTTGGTGGTAGTAATGGAGAAGCTAGAAATGTTAGAAGAGCAAAATTATACCTAGAACCAATAAGCCAACTTAATCACGTAGCCTACATCATAGCAAACTAGTCAATATTCAAATATCTGAAAATGAAATACTACTGTATGCATTGCGTTCGCTTTTCCTCGACAGTTTAACTGTAGATTAAGTTTATTGATTAAGTTTATTAACTGTAGATTAAGTTTGTTGATTCAGTTTATTGATTAAGAGTTGTTATCATTTCAAGTGTATAAAAAAGTTTTTGCCATTGCCCTTTAGTTTTACGTGTGCAATACATAAGAGCTCAAAAAATGTTTGCTAAACATGCTTTTAGCAAATTCTGATAATGAAGTTTGGAAAAGAATACTAGGCCATAAAAACTTTTTATGAAAAATCGTGTGATACTTTAATTTTAATTGTGTTTTTAGCATCGACATCGAGTGAAGAAGATGGCTGCTCAGAAGTATGTAAACCGGCAGAAGGCCTATAAGAAGTTGGATATTCGGAGAAGTGAAATGGAATTTCCAGTTAATGAACTTGATACTATATTCCACACTGTCACTGAAGCAGATATACTGGCAGCTAATAATAAGTAAACTTATTCTTTGTACGTTGGACTAGGACTTACTTTAACTATATAAAGCCTAAAATTTCTTATTAATGAGAGAAAGGCATATAGTCAGCAAGCCGTAATTTCCTGGATTTCATCTTTAGGGAGCAACAAAATAGATTTTACCCTTCTGTGGGTTACATCTAGTATGAAAATGACATGACTTCTAGGGCTAAACTTAGTTTTTTCGAACAAACTCATACTGTTTTCGAAAACGAGCATGTTTCAACATGAATAACATTATTTGCCTGATTATGGTCATTATTGTCTGTTATCTTTTGCATTTTGCAAAATTACACTAAGATTGTCTTCTTAACGGTGGATTACAATTGAAGTTTGGAAATAAACACTACAAGCAATGAATGTCAGATATTAAAAAGCTCCTTTTCAGAAACCTCCCTTTCTACTAACCTAATAAGCTACTGCTTATTGAATACGTTAAAAATCTGCAGTTAGAAGCCTTCAATTTTCAAGAACCTACAGCCTGAAATTGTATATTTTGATTTGATTCAATTTTTATCCACTGGGAAATACTTCGTTGCAAATCAACCCCTGTCATGGATACTCCAAAGACAATGTTTTAAAGCTCAGGAACTAACAATACTGTTGTTTAAATAATATCTTTGTGTGGTTTACTAATTTGCCATAGTTTTTCATTTGTTAAGCTTGCAGCTATCTTTTTCTGTTTTGGACCCGTGCTAAGAACTGGCACCCTGATTTCTAGAGCTAACTCATCACACAAGTACATGAGCAGGCTCATGTCAAAGTTTTCGGATGTCAAGTGCAAGTATTCAATGCATTTGCTAGCCTTGTTGTAAATGAATTATTGAGGGCTTTCACACAAGATTAGCAGCCATTGTTTCAGGAACACGTTATATACTGTTTTTAAGGTTTCAAACCTTCCAGTTACGTTTACTGCAGAATAGATGGGAATTTTGAAGGCATTTTGGCTGACTTTTTTGCCTCAAGACTCTGCCGAATAATCTTTTCTACCTCTTACTATTTGCTCAATTGACTGTTATCCGATCTTTTTAGGAATTTGCACAGGCTCTTCTAGGAAGTTACATCTTGCTCAAGGGGGGTTTATTATAAAGGGCATTGTTTGGTGTGAATAACTAGGTTCCCACGTCTTAAAGAAAATGTCCTTAAAAATCATTAGAAATCCTTAATTAGTATCAAATTTATCAAAATCTCCTTAAGAAATATAATTTTTAATTGTAATTGTGACATGTTTGATAAAAGACAATTTTGTACGAAAAATTTCACGCCTGTGGATTGCAAAGACGTCTTATAGGAATATTTGATATGTTTTGTTTTGCGATTTCACTGTAAGAACTAGCTTTATCAGGATTCATAGGGTCTTGAAAGTCTGGGGGGAAGAATTTCAAAATTTGGGAAAGTCAGAGGGAGTCAGGGAAGGCCAGAGGGTCAGGGAAAGTCAGGGAATTTTTTTCTAAAATGTTAATAGGCTAAGGAAAATTTCGAGCATTCTGCGACAAGCTTTCAGAAGCTCTATTTGTTTAAGCGTATTAATGAAGACCACCAACATTTTTATGCCTTTCCGCACTCTGTTTACATTTGGTGTTCTATGTCATGTCTAACTCCAAGACGATTCGTAATTGCCGTGGAATGTTTTTATTACAGGTCCATAGATACTAGGGGCAAAGGAATTACCCCTCAATAATTCACCTAGGTTGTTTATAGAAGTGGTCTACTGTACTTTTCAATCATTTCTCGATTGTTTTCTACCCAGTCTAGAATCTAGGAACATTATCACATAGATATGGGGCATGCAGAGATTGTGATTTTGTTGTGCGACAAATTTAAACATATTTTCTTTCTGGCATGATTGTTATAGGAATTTCAGTTTGCAAGTGAGAGAGTAAGATGCCAGCGCTTCAATTCTTGGATTCGCCTGCACACTGCAAAGATAACATGTAGATAGTGGCCCTGTTGGGTGATAGGAAACTTTCACCCCCAGAGTGCATTCCGTGTAGCCAATGCCAGATATCTGAGAGTGGTCTGTCTCTCCCTCGGTGCATTGGCATATGAAAAATTGTTTGCTTCTACCTTTGGCGTTCAGTTTGCAGTCAGCAGAAATGTGGTTCTATAGAAAAATGCTTCTTATTTTTTGGACAGGCCATATCTCAAATTTGGCGGTGCTAACCAAGGCAGATACGGAAAGGAAGCTACTTCAAGCAGTACGACAGCGGTATTCTCAATTTCTAGGCCACGTTCGAAGATAAAAAGAATGAGAAGATGTTGCACTAACAGGGAAAATTGAAGGAAAAAGAGCAAGAGGAAAGCAGAGACTCACCTATATCGCAAGCCTTACCCAGTGGATGGGAACAAGTGAGAGACATGTTATAAGAACTGCTAACAATAGCGAATTATGCAAGTCCATGGCCACCAATGTCCTTCCTTATTGAAAAAGTTGATAGACAACTACAAATAGACAATGCTAACACAATATCTAGTTTTTCGCTAGGGGCAACTAATTTGCGAAAATCAAAGCGGAGAAGTGACAAGACTGTCAATTTTCCTCCGTGTGCTATTGGAAAATTTATGCATTGCTTTCCAGAAATGCATTTTACTACAATGCATTAGCCTCAGCCTTGTCCTTAATTTGGTCGTAATTTTCCATCAATTTTCAAGCTCGTTTTCTTCTAGAATTTGATAGAGGTACAGAAATAAGGAACTTTTGGAACTAGGCCATGGGCTAGGTTTCTTATGAAAAATAGTTTGTACTACCTTTTTGCTGTGCCGCAGTATCCTAGGTACATGTCCTTGAAAACCTCGATTTCGTTTGATTTTAACCAAACATATCTCGTTGATTCATGGTATTGATGCATGGCATTGAACAAGACGCAAAGCTGGGTTGAGGGTGTAACTTTTTGTTTGACGACGTCGTGATCAGACTCTTACTATGTTCCTAAGAAACACTCATGTGTTCAAAAACGACACAGTTTTGGAAATGTTTTTGACACTTTTTTGGTGGTCTTTTTCAATTACTGAATTAACCCCCCTGGAAATCGAATACCCTGAAAAGCAATTTCTATACTCTTAGTGGGAGATAGTAAAATTTCTGTAAGATGCCCAAAACTCAGGAAGCTTCTGTGCAGTTGAAAATTTACACTTCAACGATTTCATTTGCAAAAAACAGATTATTATTATTATTTTAGTTGTGTATCCCTTACGTTACTGTTTTGTTGTCCAAGTTTCATCCACTTTCTATGGTCGTACTCACAACTCTCAAAGTTCTCAAGAATTATTGCTGCTTTATGATGTAAAGAGATCTTTTGACACCAAGAATGTCTGGCAATATGTTCCTGCTTAGGGCTGAACCTTCACTCACAAACTTTTGATATTCAGCCCTGTATTCAGTGACTGATGGCAAAACCCGAGTAAAAACTTTCTACGACCACCAGGCCATACTGAATAAGCTTCTTTCGTGCAATTTCTTTCATTATTTGTAGCTCTTTTATTTACAAATGCGATGGATACACCGCATTGTTGTTATTGATTTTGCTTCATTTTTAGTTATCTGGTTCATAACTTATTTCCCAACCACTCTCAGAAAACCCACTTGCATCAGGCATGTACCCTCAGAGATCACGGGGGCAATATCCTCAAATGAAATTTTAATCTCCCCCCCTCTTCTGCACAGAAATAACATGCTAGAAAGCAAGGGTTTTTCAATAACTAGAGGGACTTGGGTGGAGAGATGATAAACAGGGTGAACTTGAAGGAGCATTGTAGCTTTTACGAATCTGTTTGGTATAAATTTCTCGAGTTAATTTGTTCCATTTCGAATGCTCATTTGGACTCAAGGCATTTAGAGGCCGTAGTACAGTTTGGTATGGTACAGCTTGGGAAGGCATTTAAGTATATAAGTGTGGTGTGTACTTTCTTAAAATCGCCCATCTGATTAGTGTTGACGTTAATGAAGGCTAAGAGCAAAGTTCCTTTTTAAACTGTGAAACATTCAGTGACGAGTTGCACATTACGGCAAATTAAATTGGTACACGAGATCTTACAGCTCGTTACTACATTCAAAAGAGGTATCAAATTTCACGTTGCTGTGGCAGATTTCAATTCCACAGCATTCCAGGTAGAAATAGCTACTTTCCTTTTGAAATAATAGTTTTCTCGTGTGCCATGTTTTGCTTCATATGAGACCTTGCATAGATGGAGTATACTCCATTTAGTAGAAGAGGGGTATTTTTAGAGATTATGTTCTTTGCAGACAACAGGATCCTGCTGGGGGGAGCCACTCAACATTTTTTCATTTGGGGACATATTCCCTTGTGCTCCTTGCAGTTTCTTGTCTGATGTACTCTATTTTGAGAAATGGATTGTTCCTCAAGTCAATCTGAACCTTACCATTCGATTATCCTCAGCTTTGGAAGTGGCGGCACAGGGGCACGCACTCTCCAACTTTTTATCAATTGTTTGGTTAAAGTGCCTCCTTTCAGTCAGGCGTGTCGTCGAAGGGGTCTGAACTCCCATCTTAAAATTTTTAATATCTCAGGAGTGCTCAGCCCCCTTTAAGAAGAATCAGTTGCATTCATATTCACATAAAGCACTGAAACTATGAAGAGGATGTAGTCAATAATAGTTGCGGCAATTAAGGTTGTGGTCGAATATTCTTTAACAAACAGCCCCATCTTTTGAATGCTGCCGACACCCTTGATCAATGACGTAGCAGAGAAACTCGGGGCCACTAGGACAAGGCCTTTTTTTAAGAATATTCGCATGTGGGGCCATGGGCCATGTGTAACAAAGGATTCTTAGGGTTCATTCACCCTTTACGTAGCGCCAATTTTTCCCGTTTCCAGACCCTCCCCCCTCCTCAGTAACGCTCCATAACACAAGAGTCGACTTCCCCTCCTACCGCTATGAATCAACATCAATGCTTCCTGCCTTCCTGCCAATGAAAACACAACTCCAGAACGTTTGATGAATAGAGAAGACCTTTCATTTTTTTCGAAAGGATACATGACAGACCGTTTTTACACTTTGTCAAACAGACTCATAGCATGGGCTTGTAGCAGGTAGGAAGAGTTATTGGGGAGGCAATTAATTCAAGAGCATTAGATATGCATACAAAGAAAATGAAAGTACATTGGGAGACTCGGGGCTTGCCCCCAAAAATTTGATTGAGGATGGCATTGTCTAGCACTTCAGAAAATGTCTTTCGCCCAGAATTAAAACCAGGTCCCCCTTTCCCGGCTTCAAAGAACTATGAAGACGAAGGTTGAAATTTAAGAAAGTTATAACACACTTTCCTTATATCATTTTTGCCTGTCCACCAACGTAGGGGCATTCTGGCCTGATGAGAAACAGGTAGGTTTTTCTGAGCTCTCCTACAGGTGATCACACGCTGTTTTTACTAAGGAACCTAGCTCAAGGCCTAGTTCTAAAAGTTTCTTAGTTTTTGGACCTCTTTTTATCAAATTCTAGTATTAAACGTTCCTTATAAAGTCTTAATGTTAATTACAGATATAGTGCCATAAAAGTGGTACAGACACAAGAAACATCAAAATTCTGAATTTTATCTTTAATTTTGGCTAGAACTCAAGAGTAAAGGCACAAATAAGATAGGACAGAAGTGTACAAATGTATCTACGTAAGTTTTGGCTGTAAATGAATGGATCTGCCGTCCTATTTCTTGGTTATTTTTTCAAAGTTCCTTATGTTTTTTTCGTTGGCAGTATAAGTTCCAAAAGTATCTCGGCCATCTACATATATAAGTTCCTTATAAAAAAAGCGTGCAGTGCAAAATTTTATCTTCAGACAGCAGTACACGAAGACTTAATGAACCTTAAGCTGTCCATTATTCTTAAATTATTCTTGAATATCAGGGATTCAGAGCCTTAATATTCTGATAAAGTTTATTCTCTTATATAAAGTGTGTATCTATAGTATTCACGAAACGTAGAGCAAAAGAAACTAAACTGCATTATGCTGTTTCATATTCCCAAGGAAAGGTGAGGGATCTAGAAAAAAGGTGCAGGGTTGAATCGTCATAAAAATTTTTGCATTTCAATAGAGGGTCACTAAAAATAAAGTAGCTACAAAAGGGGGCCATTAACATATGCTATTGTTTTTTGTGAATATTCAGTTTCGAAGCAGGGAGAGCTAAAAGTTTCATAAACATAACATAACTATACAATGATGAATTGGCCTTGGATAAGCTGCACCAACAACTGAATATATTTCAATTGCGCACTTGCTTGAACAGAGGTTTTCTCGAGTGGATATTGAATGTTAAATTCCATGGGGATGATTACAACATGATATGAAACCCTGTGCTTTCTCCTTCGCAGGCCAACTGTGCTTTTGGCAGGGGTCTTGAGGTGGTAAGGCTATCGTACGAGCAAGCGGAAAACCAATCGTACGAGACTATCGTTCGAGTTTAAACATGCATTATGAATGAATGTTATTATAGTAATTCGTTGCAATAGACACTGAGTCAGAACTGATTGCATCGTAATACGTACACCTGCTGCACTTTAAAAGTGTAGAAAAAGCTATTTGTGAACCATACAATATTCATGCTTGAGTTTCTGCCATATTGCGTACGCCCAAAATGACATGGCATGGTTTTCCATTGCCAAGAACTTGATGAGCATCCCCAACAGCCTATGGTTTGGCGCCCGTGATAGGCCGATCCCCCTAGGAGGGTGACCCTACCTCCTTGTAAAAAGACCCTTAAAGCTTCAGCGAACCTGAGTTCCTTTATGGGCTTATCAGTTGCACTCGTGAAAAAATTTCGTAAATCCGTAAAAGGAATAAAGAGGCATTGAAACAATAAAACTTGACTTATTGCAGAGCATGTACTGTTATTGCTAAACAAAAAATTTTTAGAATTAGGCAGAATTGGAATAATACACAACGATCACCATAATTCTCCATAGACAAAGGGACAGATTTACTAAATAGAACTTTGGATAACCAAATTCAAGAACTAACTGGAGGAAACAGCTTGTAATTTTGCAGACTGCAGGAGCGGAAGTTCTACTTCGCTGTTGCAAAAAGAATGAAATATTTACTACTGCATACTCTTTAGTGCCTAATTGCTTTCCCCTCCGTTAATTAATTTTTGGAAATTTTTCCAACCCCCCGCTCTTATAAGGACTCCCAGCGTATTAGTTTTTGCACAAAAATTTTTCAATCAGATTTCTCGAGCTAATCTTCTAGTCTGTTAATAATATGTTTGTGTTACTTGCATTCTTGCGTCCATCGATGCCTGATTTATGAACACAGAGTGCTTCATAGCAGCATTATTTTAGATTTCACAGCTTTTTTCTACCCCCCTCGCTTATTCCGACCTCCCCCGCTTAGCACTGATGTTTCTAACCCCCCACATATTCCAACCTCCCCGGCAATTAGGTACTTCAGAGTAGTTTTTGTGTAGGAACTTTATTTATGAGAACCCATGCCCCAGAGACCTCTAGATTTCAAGAAACCCAGATGGTCTAGAATTTAAATCTCCTAACTATTACAAAGGAGCTTTAATTTCTAGACAATTAGCATTGTTTCTAGCTAAGGTCTTACCGCGTTTACAGTTTCTTTCGTTAGATTGCCAAACCATTTTTCACATCAAATTTTAAAGGTCATGCCTTTTGAAATCATGTGAGGGGCCACTCCTATGCTGTTGCAAGGTCCAAGACTAGCTTTTTTCTAGAGAAAGGCGTGTAATTGCATTGCCCATTCAAGTACGGAGGACGCCCACGCAAAGTACCTTTAAGGGTTTAGGGCACCCAATCTCAAATTTTGCTCATCGACCACATCATTTGTGAACGGATGAAAAGCAATGGAAACTGGTTTGGATTTCATCGATTAGATATGGTTAAAATACGTCAAAGTCTTACATTTACCAAACCAAGAATTTCAACTATTACAATGATATAGTTCCTCTAATTGCCCACTACACCTAACAAAGCATGATATCAACCAGAACGTCAGCAACATGGACATCCATTCAACTGCACTTCTAAGAAGAAATTGTGCTTTAGTAAGCATAAGAGAGAGGGTGGTAGGGGGTTGCAGGTTCCCAGTTGCACTGAAATCTATTTCATTTGAGCAATTTTGGGAAAGAGCAATAACTAATATCCTGACTCCCCCTTCCCCAAAAAATCTCGTTTTTTAGCGCACGAAGATTGTTGCTTCCCTAGATGCAACGCCCTTCTACGACGCAGTTTCTTTCCTTTTGTATCTTCTGATTACGTTAATTCCTCTATTTTATTAGGCCATTATTTGTCCATGGTCACGCCAAAGTAAAACCAAGCAACATTGATCAAATGTTCTCCCTTCGTGTTTGCTTTTGTCTGATCCTTTGAAGTTTCGTCTGTCACTACGTAAAAATGCTTTCATATTCTTTATCGCTTTATTAGATTTCACGTTCCAGTGTTCAAGCTAAATGGCACTGCTTCATGATGATAAACTTTTGATGCATGGTTTATAATTGAGTACATTGCACCGGGGGAAAGTCACTCGGAAACATCTCCTGCGCAAGACATCGCAATAATCTATCACAAATACAAAAGAAAGTTAAAAAATCATACAAAGTATCACAAAACATCAATCACAAAAATCGCAGTAAATGAAAAATCCTGAAAAAGAAGAAAGTTGCAAAAATTTAATACACTTGTTAGTACGAGTGATAGGTCCCTTTCAGTTGCATTGTTCTCTGTTACCTTAGAAAGAAACAGACAAGTATGGCACCAAAGGGGGCTGGGGGCAATACCCCCAGTTTTTTCTCGGATCGATTTCCTAGATCGTCCAAATTCACTGAGAAAGTGCTTGGGGAAATGTGAAGGTCTATAGCAAGATTTAATTCTTTTGTATTTCATGTTATGGCTTGTTTTGGCGCCTTCGTCGCGTCGTCTATTGCATAGTTTGTACTGAAATAGTTTTTTCTATAAGAAAACAGTTTTTAAGAAAATGAGCCTGAAATGGCCAAAATCTTGAGACAACCAAAAGCCTCAGTTTCCAAAGTTACATGTTTTTGTTGGCGAAACTTTGAAAACTGTGTCATTATTACATTCAAAATGTTGAATACAGAAGTCAAATTCGAGTATACAAGATTAACAAAGAAAGGGTAACCCATTATATCCTGTTTATTCCAGTAAAAGTTGAGAAAATTTTCAGAAAATCCCAGGCTAAATTTCGAGAAAAGTTAAGAAGCTTCATGCTCAAGCAAGATGATAGTTTTCTTATAAAAAAGAACGTGTTGGAAGACGGCTTTCTTGCACTCATATTATTGTGGCCACAGCACAGAAGGATGTGATCATTGTACGTAGTATGCTGAAGTACTCCCCAGTGTATGGATTTTAGTGCTGCCCCTTGAAACAGCCAGTGTTTTCATATGAAAATCTGTTAAACAAGCACCTTTCATATGCTCCTATGTAAAGAGGGTTCCGTTGCTTTCCTCTTTTGCATCCTTCTTGGAGGAAGCACCAGTAATGGTATTGATATAGAACAACAATAATGAAGATAACAAAATGTTCGTTTCAAAGAGGGAAGGAAGAAATCACAATACTGTACGGAACTTTCAATTTTGCAGACTGCAACCAATACAATTTAAGGTGTCCGGAAATACTTAATATACCTAGCGTTCTTGATTGAGGGGAAAGAAGTATATTGGATTTTAGGCCTTACAATTTCAATACTATGCGTATGAATGAACTTGGGCACATCATTGCATAGATGGACTGACGATGGGTCATTGCAAAACAACTGCTTATTTCAGCTAGCACTATTGTATGTGAAGAGTATTCTAAGTACTGAAGTCTTCGCCAAATTATGTGAATATTACTGGTTGCCTACAGATGTTGCGCCAGGAATTTTCCTACGGGGGCTGACTGTTATGACGAAGGGGCTAAACTGTGGTTTTCAGGGTACTGTAAATGCCCAAAATCTCCGACAAAATAGTTCCCCACCTTCCAACAGGGAGCTAACATGCTCCAATGGGGTGCTATAGCCCCCCAACCCTCCCCCCTCACGCCACCCTTGGTTGCCTACATGATACAAAATTTCATGCAGCTCAGTCCTCTCCTTCGTCTTATCTGCCCAGCACGTAATGCAGAAAAGGGTGATAGGAAATCATGGATGAATGGGACAGTACAACGGGGATATCATTGTATGTACTTTTAATATTCTCACCGGAAAATGTCTATTTGCATTTGACAAATACATAATCAATTCAATCGGACTTTTCCAATTCGACTTCCGACAAATTTTACACATCATAGACTGTTGATTCGTGGAAACGGCAAAGTGACGTTTCCTCGTTTAGGTGTCAATAGGCAATATCGTTTTGGTCAAAGAAGTAGATATATGGTTTTGGTATTTTGTTATCAAATAGAGGCTGTACTAAAAGTCATTCCAGTCACTTTTTTCACTGTAAATAAACTAACGTTGACTTGCCTTGAGGGCAGTTGGAATTAGTCATTTCCTATGTACTACCCCTTTTCTCTAACACAGGCGTGAGTTTTGCAGTTGTCAGAACAGAACTTATCATGATGGTATCGCTTTGGTAGTCAATTGAATAGGACATGAAGTGAAATTTTTCACTTTGCATTTCGCAAACAGCCTCAGAAAAACGTATTCAATGTTTGTAAGTAATTAGACTGTCTGCAAAAGGGTCCATAATACCCGAACGGGACATAAGACCTGCACAAGTCACATTTCTCATGCAATTCGACACATTATTGAACATCATTGGCGTGGAATTGATAAATATGGGACTCAGCTAGAGATGAACAACATTTTCGCAATTTTTATAATAGCTAGGGTGATTTGAGCCCCCCGCCCCAAACGCATTGAAGACAGGGACGTTGGAAACATTCAAGAAATGGGGAGGGGCACATGCATTCAGGATTACATTCGCACTGTGTATTTATGTAAGCTACAAACATTGGATAAAAAGGCCAGGGTGCATTCCGTGTAAAATTCACGCCGGAGTTACGCCGGTAGCTCCTTTGGTGTACGTAAGGTTAAAGGTTGGCTTCATAGTGGGCGTACACCTGAGGTGCATAGATCAAAGAACCATGCGTCGAGAGTTGCATTTTAGTACGCCAAGGAGTGTAGTTTACGCTATATCCACGCCGCCACGCCGACAAGAAAGCTAACTCCACGCCGGAGATCTTCGGGCCTAAGTGCATGGAATGCACCTTGGTGTACATAGAGCTTTTCACTTTCTATTAATGTGCATGTGCAATACATAGAAGCCCAAGAATTTTTGCTAAGAAAGCCGTTAGGAAAGATGTTATACTGGACTCGTGAAAAGTTAAGAACCTGCACTTGGGCCGAAAACAACTTCTTACAAAAACACATGTACTTGTTTTAGTGCCTGAGGGGCGTTTCCCTTTCGTCTGTTAGGTGATGCAGTGGGGGCTAAATAAAACCCTTTTTAAGGTATTTGGTAGTCCGGACTAGTCAAGGTTGAGACAGAACGAGAAAGTAAAACCATGCTAAAACAAGTAGTATTTTGAGGAGTGGCTTCTCATTCACTTATCAGGCACGCTTGTATTGATTCGAAGTGGTATCCCTGTGTTGTCGTACGATGGTGGCCTGTAGCCAATCAAATTCGAGGGATATTCGAACTCACTAGATCTCTAGGTTGAACGTTTAGAATATCAAACACATTGCATTCTTTAGCTGTGGTGCTTTGTATGGGCCTGATTCAGTCTGTACAGACTTGACTGTGTTAAACAGCCAGCTCCCAGATACTGTAAAGAAAGTTATTATTGTACCCTTCTTAGCGAACAGTATGGATGTGAATTGGCTACAGCTGCTTTTGGCGATATTTCACATTGCATATTTTGGACGAGTTGGTAAGTCGATTCAATTTGATTTGTTGTGAAGTGATTCAAATCTGCTCGACTTTCATTCCACATACCCCTCATATGACTTTCACCTTTCTTGGTTTCATTAATGAAGCTTACTAAGTTATACTAATAGGCAACTACATTATGCAATCTTTTTCGTACACAAGTTTTCTTACAAATAGTTGTAATGTCTAGTTGCCGAACAGGTAGTGAAATTCAGCCTCGTGTTTCAGCAGTTTAAGGCCTCATATTAGACTGTTTGCACATCATCTATCTTACCAATACTTAGTGTGGTACATCGAAATTCTCTAGAGATAGCCAGCATATGACAGTATATTTTCCTCTACTTAGTCATCTTGTGAATAGCACATACTTTTACTTTTCATCAATAATGTTGTATGTCTGTATATAAGGCACTCCCTTTCTTTAAATTGAAACTTGTAGTACATGGTGTTGCTTAGTGAAATGGGTTCGATAAAGCCTTTAAAAATCGAAGTAGACACTGAGGAAGCAAATCTGTATTGTCTTGTCCATTCTAGGTGTTGAATAATATTTCAAACTTTGTTGACACATTGTAGTGAATTTTATCAATGAAAATAGGTATAAAATATGGCCCGTGCGATATTGGCGGTCGGCGAATCCAGCTTGACATTGTTGCCATTTATCCTAGATACTTTGGCATGTGATAGTAGTGAGATGCAATGTAGGAATGGTGCGTGCATTTCCGTAACTTGGAAATGTGACGGAGAAGACGACTGTGGTGATAATTCCGACGAGGATGCTTGTTGTAAGTTGACAGTATGATTTTACTTGATTTCATTCACGTTTAGTAAATATAGTGTAAAGCATTTAGACTTTCTAACTCAGCATTATCTGCATGGAGTTTTTGTGTATATTTAGAGGGTAGTTCTGTCTACAATAGAGAGCCTGAGCCTCTCATATTACAATTTTCCTTTTCCTAAATTTGTGACATCTCATTGTTTCTTTAATTTTGTACGGACAAACGTTAGGACTAAGGTTCTCTTACCTATGTAGGCCAGAAAACTCATAGTACAAAAGCGAGTAATAGAGACCTGATAAGTTGGCATTTTCTTCGAGTGTAAGCTAAGAGCTACACGCCCCTACGGTTTATGTAAGCAGTTACTCAAGTGATAGGTTTTTTTGCTATGTACTATGATTATTGATTCGCATATACCTATCTTAATCTTGATTCTCACCCCATTTGCCTGATATGGGGATACGTCCATCTTTATTCCTGGCACATGTATATCCTAGGTGCGTGTGAAATATTTATGTCCACCAATTGGAACCCAATAGGTTCGTGTAGGCTACTGTGGTTTTGCTCTCTTGTCTGAACTAAATAAGACTGCAGGTTCTGTGTCTATGTTGCTATGGTTTCAGTCTTTCGAGTATTTAGGATCTTTTTAAAATGTTGGGTGATAGTAGGGCTTGATAGTGCTAGTTGACTACGTATAGACATAGACTTTCAGATAATAAGCCAAGAGTGTTTCTTCACATGCCAACAGGGCGCTTCATTCATTGCGTTTTGTTGAATCAGAGGCGTGTCGTGGGTTTGATCACCACGTTCCTTTTGTCATTTGCAGGCCTTTGCAGGTTAGAGAATGACCGCGATCTGATTGGACTGTACGAACAATAGCCTTTCCATGTTTTTGTGTTGATTGGTTCACAGCTCGTCGATCGACTTTGTTTGTGAAATGGGTAATCTGCTTTGTTCGTTGTGAGCCATAGGGAAGCCGTATGCATCAGAAGAGGCTATTATCATTTAATTGCGGTTGCCTAGCCGAGGAAATACCAGCAACGTAATCATTCTCTATCTACTTCTGTTGAAACAGTTGTTCTCGTTTTCTTCATTCTTACTAGCTTACCGCAGTTTTGGTGACTTTTGATGTTTTAGAGCCTTGGTCATTTTTTGTACGATTTTGCCGATAGCGAGTTTGCAGTTTCGAGTTTCATCGTGTGATTATTGTTGAACGTGTTTTCCTTTACTTGTAGCGAAAAAGGTCTGTGGAAGCACAGAGTTTGCATGTAAAAATGGGAGATGTATACCACAAGCCTGGACATGTGATAAAGCAGATGATTGTGGAGACAATAGTGATGAAAGTGCAACTGAGGGCCCCGCATGTTGTAAGTAGTTTGCATAGAAAATGTTTTCTACTGTAGTACATGATTTGTCATAGCAGGCGTGCAGATTTGTTAGTGACATGTTGAATACCAGCACATTATTATTTAAATGTTGATCATTTTATTGACATGTCAGTATAGTTAAGTTGAAATGACTTAGTTGCAAGGGAATTTAAATTGGTTTCATTTTGGCCAGAGCAACCATTTAAGTATTATCTTGACTTTGTACCTGACATTTTCTTACAGCAATTCCAACTTGTGCACCAACTGATTTTCAATGCAATTTGACCAAAGTTTGTCTCAAGGAAGTACTGAGATGTGATGGCCGGAGAGACTGTGGGTCCAATGACAATTCTGATGAAGAAGGCTGTGGTTAGTTTAGCTTTTATTTGCTCTTTGACTCTTTAGGGTGTAGAAAACTGTATATTCTGCTTGATTCTTTTCCTGTGATGAGATTTTTTGTTGGGTTCATAAGTAAGTTTCACACAACTATTACCATCTTTACTCCACTTTAGAACATTTTATTGATAACTGATTGTCATAAAAATACTGAGTGAAGTATTAAGAACTAAATTTTTCTCAGAAACAGACCCTGCAGTAAAGGCACCTACAAGCCTGTAAGAGTTGTGCATGCTTGCCTTGTTGTTCTTCTATGCCAAAGTAGTCATTGTACTCTTTATAAAACAGCTGGCTCAATTCCTAGTTCTTAGAGTTCCTTATTTTGGAAAGTAATATATGAAAGCTTTTGTTTTAGGCCTGTTTAATTTGCAGTCTGTTTTGTCTGAAAGTTAGTTGGGATTGACTCCTGCTGCAATAGGCCATTAGTAGCAGCATATGGGGGCTAGACCCTTTAGCCTATTGCCTGATGAATTCTTCCCTGAGGCACTTCTCGAGCCCTGCATATTTGGCCCAGTGATTTATCTGACTACAAAATTGAAGTAGAGGCATAGTTCCTTTACTTTATATAATGGTTTGCTGACAATGGCATGCTGGCTAGTGGACCAGAGGGTCACTTGCCCCTTTCAGAACACTTTTTGAGGAGCATCAAAAAACAAAGTGATATGCTAGCATACTCTTTACATTCAAATTCAGCTTTGTTTTTAGGTATGAGAGGGGTTGTTTTTCTCAATTTTAAAAGTGTCCCTGTAGAAGTTTGTCTCTTTGCACACCACTGATCTGGCATGCTTGATATGTTTGTGTGTATGTTTGTTTGTATGTTTTTCTGTATTTATTGTGGAATTGTAACATATGTGCATGTTTACATGGTAACAGAAATAGAATGAAATGGTGACAAAACATGGAAGACTGTTGATTAGCTGCTGACCAACCCTACCTGAAGATACTAGTTTGTATTATAGACCAAGGGCAAT
>WIPJ01067483.1:41254-58547 GCA_018155075.1 Cassiopea andromeda | reverse complement strand
TCACACGTGGAACTTCTCTGGTTCTCTTTGATCGTCTTTTTGCAACCAAAACAAACTTTTCTTTGCACTGGGCCTGGACAGGTCTCTATATCGCCAGCCATGAGAAGCAAAACTGCAATAACTCCACGAGGCTTGGGCCTAAGCCAGAACAGATTTACCTCTTTATTTACCCACAGAGATGAATAAATAAACGATTCATTTAGTTAAACAATACAATCAGCCAAAGTTAGAACCATTCAGATTGGGAAGAAAATGGATGCACCTAACATCTCATCAAACAATAATTCAAAATTCTCACTAAGATATTTTGAATAAACAATACCATCAGCCAAAGTTAGAACCATTCAGATTGGGAAGAAAATGGATGCACAATTATTCTCCCTCTCTTGGCACTAGTAGGAAGAAGTACCTGCTGATTGTCATCTTTGGAGGGAAGCAAAACAGGGTGACACCAAGGAAGGGGCATTTCAGTAAAGTAGGAGTAGCACCAAGGGGTAGTGGAACAGACCTTGTCAAGGAGGACTAGCTACGGGGCTGCTTCAGGATGCTGGAATAATTCCCTTTAGTCATAAGCCAACAATACAAAGATGGTTAATCATTAGTTTTTTAAGTTTGGAACAAATTAGCCATTATTCAAATTTATTACTAGCCTGTTGGAAAGCTAGTCATATACCTTTCTACATCCCCTAAGATGTCAATCAAGTCCAGGGACGCAGGAGCACGAGGGTGAAGAGGGGCAGCGCGCTTCAAAGGGCGAAGGCAAGGGAGGCAAAATTTCCCTTCTTTTGCTGTCTACTAACATTATTTTTTCGCATGTTTTCTTATATTGATCCTTCGATTAGGCTCGACCTCCTTCTATCCTCAGGAATTCATGACATGTCACAAAATGCAACAATAATTGGGAGCGTATGCTTGAATGGTAACCCTCAAGATTAATTTCTGACGTCATAATCAAGATAAATATCCTTCTCCAAACTTCTACCCCTCCTGCCCTTATGTTGCTCTGGCGTCGCTGGTCAAGTCAAAGCCACTGAGTTGCAAGAAAGTCAACCTCATCTAATGTCCAAGGGGCACGAGTCATTTATGGCATAATAACAATAGAATTGCTGAAATAAAAGCTTGATAATCTACTTTTGCAGAAGGGAGTGAAATATCTTAGCAATATTCGTATTCCATTTAACTAGATTCTGAAGTAGCAAACTACAGAAATACTTCATATAAACCATTCATTTTCTTTAAGAATACCTAATTTTTTCGCTGAGTCTCGATGTCTTTTAATTTTTTCATTTTTGATCCTTAGATTATTCTTCAATAAGTCGTAATTATTAACGGTGTAATTACGACTGAAAATCAAAGGATTAAATTCAAATCTTTGTTGATGTCTTAATTCATCATAAAACAAAATATAAAAAGGGATCAGAGGAACAACCATGGTATCGATAGTGAAGAAGTTAATTTACAAGCAGTGCTATTGCTCAAATACACAAACAGTCTTCATGAAACATGAACCTTCATTATTCTTCAGCCATGTTTAATTTCCAGAGATTCTACGCCTGATTCTTATAAACTCCATTCTCTTACAAAATGTTATGGATACCAGAAGCGTAGGATGCGGGGGTAGGGGCTGCAGGCCCTCAGATTGGGCAGAAATCCGTTTCACTCGTGCAAATGTTCTGAAAAAGAACAGGAAATTAGGGCACAAAGTTTACAGAACGTTTACAGCCCCCAAAATTTGATGTCCTCCTACGCCCATGGCTGTGAGACACTCTTTATTACTATTATACATAATTTTTTGCTGAACTTTGATATTCTCAATTTTCCTAAGTTTTGAGCCTTAAATTATTTAAAATAATTCTTAAATGCCAAGGACTTAACTTCGAGTTAAAAACACACATATTAAGTGTTTATTGACGTCTTACTTTATCGAGAAGCAAAATAAAATGGAACAGATTAATATATGTTGCATTGATGGTGCCAAGTTTAATCTGAAAGCAACAGTTTAAATTGAATACACAGAAAATCTTAGTCTTCATGAAACTTTAGCCTCGCATTGCACTCTTTTTACTAGGAATAAAGTCTAGAAGAATCCTGAGGCTCAAAATCACTGAAAAACATGCATAACACAAGAATTTTGTGAGGCTCAAGCTTCATGACGACATGATCATTTTTATTAGCATTAAGACAAAAATTAGAATAGATTCCTGAAATTTTAGGCGGAGGTATATATTTGGTACTTAAGAATAAATTAATAATAATTCTAGGCTTAAATCAAGAAAATTTAAGAATATTTTTAGGTATTCTTATAAGAAAAGAGTGTATATTTCTATACTATTCTTAATTTTCAGAAGTGCTGAGCCTCGTGCTAGGCAATCAAAAATATTATGTTACTCAAGGATAGGCCAGGTATAATATTTTAATCTGAAATCATGAATTCCTCTAAGAAATTGGCAACGTAAAAGTGTTCACTCTTGATGCAGGTCATCTATCACTCGAGTGCACGTACAACTCTTGATCAATCGAACAAATATAGAGATGAGCTATCCGTGAGCTACATTTTGGACTTTCTGACTTTTCTCTGGTTGAGGAAATAGCTATATTCTGTGTGTTCTGCTTTGTCTCCAACTGACCTTGTAAGTGACCTTTCCAAATATTTTCCAGAACAGCTGTATTTGTTTTCATTTCAGTACAGGTTTTTGGTTTTTGACACTTCAACCTCTGATCATTGATTATAGTCCAATCTTATGAATGAAGGAATTGGGCGGTATTATTACGACAGACGAAAATTTACAACATTGAAATACAGTTTCAGATCTTTTTATAATGAAAGAAATGTTGAGTTGATGATTCTACCAGAATTATAACAATGACTTACTTTCACGCGACCATTTTTTCGCACACACGTTCAGGATTTCACAAAAAGCCCCGCAACCCCCGAAGAGCAAAGTTTAGTTCAAAATTCAACTCGTGAAGTATATCCTAACCATTGATCAATCACTTCAAGGCCAGAAGCCATACTGAAATTCTCGGGCTTCCAGCATGACTCGTTCCCTAGAGATAGTCCCAGTGGCGTAGAAGAAGAGGAGCGTGTTTAGAGGATTAACAATGCCTTCTCGCTGGCCATTTTTGAGCTTTTTTATACCTAAGTGGACCAAGTTCTTAATTTGATATCAAGTGAGTGTAAGAACTCCCCTCTAAACGATCCATTTACTTCTACACCGCTGGGTACACACTTTCTTTATAATAACCAGTAAAATTGAAGTTCAAGCTAGCTGTTCTAAATTTTTCCTAAATTTTGAGGCTGAATTGTTCATAATTTGTTCTTTAATTAATAGCGTGAAGGTCATTTAGAAATACATAGAAAGACATCATTAAATGTCTTGATTGATTGAGAGCCAGATGTTGCAACCAACATCATCTCTCTTGCATAGTAATCCATTTTATTGAAAAAAGTTTATAAGCAATTATTTATGTATAGACAGTGTTGACACAGTATCTAATTTTGCTAGAAGCAACTAACTGTGGAAATCAAAGTAAATTGTCAAGGCTGCCAATTCTCCAAAGGTTAAGGGAAGGACCTTTCATGTCCTTTCATTTCTCAAAATTACATTTTACGACAAGGCTTCAGGATCAGCCTTGTTTTTGATTTTCGACCAAATTTCAGGCTCGTGTCCTTACAACAATGTTCTTACAAAACCCAAATGTTGTAAACAGTGCAACAAGGATCCCCTTTATAAGACACCTTTTGTAAAACTTAACCTTACTGATGGAATGGACGATAAACTACAACTTGAAAACGTATTCTGAGCAACCTAAAACTGCAGGTAGAACTGGCAATTTTTAAAGTGCTTATGCATCGAAAATTTCGAATATACATTTCTAGCTAAAATCGAAGCTTCGGTCTCTCCAATGCATGAAGATCATATTATTTTTGTTCTTACTGACGAGAAAGGTGTAGGAATTAGCGCTTGTTTTGAGGCAATAGGTGCGAATTTTGATAGCCATTGCGTGATATCATAACGAGGATCAAACCGAGTGCATTCTTTAGGCCTATATCAGTTGACGAACAAAGCGTAAGAAAGCTACTTATCTTGGCGTACTACAGCTCATTAAAATGGCAAACAGTGACAGTGAATCGTCATTTTATGATGAAGCTACTGATTATCAATTAGAACGTGATGGCAATTATAACCGTGTGCTTGCACAGTCAAGCATAGGTGCAAACCACAGAGAGGCACTAGCTGACGATTCGGATGCCCAAGATAAAGAAAATGTTGAGGCCAATGACCCCGATGGACTGCTACCACATACTCTTGAGGCTAGATTTGAGATGCAAATCCAACTTCAGGAATGGTGAGTACCAGTATCTATTACGTACTGCAGCTCATAGCTTGTCAAATTTTGTAAACAGTCACTTAGGGCCAAGAAGCAAAAGCATTAAAGCTGTAAAATGTGTAGGGTAATGGCTTTTGCGTTGGATGAAGTAGAGTTTGCATTGAGTAGAGTCTTCTAATTTATTCTTTGATCTTCTGAGCCAACCGATCTTTTCTGAGAGAATACAGTTTTCTTTTCCAAAACTGGATATCTGTTACAAACAGTACTAGGGCTTGCCACAGGACTAGGGCTTGCTAACATTTCTTCTCCTCCATTGTTTCATTCATTTTTGAATATATATCACGGATAGTCTATGAAAGGAATTGAAATACATTGCTATGGCATTATAATTTTCCTTAACTAGTAGGCCATTTCCAATCAGCCAGCTCAACAGACCTCCCTGTCACGTTTTCCTCAGCGTTGTTAATTGCTACTTCTTGACCAGGGTCTAAAGCCTGGTTCACATATAGCCGTAACATGCCGACGACTGCCGCCGGCACTGCTACTACGGTATGCCGCAGGCAGTTTATTCCTTATGTAAATACTCTGCCCCGGCAGCCGGCGGCAGCCTGCGGTACCGTGAAGAAAGTTGAGCCGGCTATTACGGTACCGCCGGCAAGGCAGAAATCTTATGTGAAATCGTGCCTGCGGCATCTATTGTATGCAGACCGTCATGTGACGATGGTTGACCAATAAATGCATAACAATTTAACGGTCTCGTGTCATCTTTCGTGTGTTCCTAAAATTTAAAATCACTGTAGCAGCTGCTAGACAAGAATAAATTGAAATAAAAAGCCATGTTGATACGAAGCATTGATGAGATGCATCCAGCACTACCCTGTAAGTTACGATAGACAGTCATGTCGTATGCTTTGCTGAAATATTGGAGAACCTACATATTTTTCTTTGTTTCAACTTTTATGAGGTTAATTTTACAAATGCGTGGTAGGTCAAAATGAATCCACAGTGAGTTGCTAACAAAAGTTGCCTGTTAGAGCTGACGCCATATTTCTGCAGTGCTTCGGCTTCCCGCGAGAAAACAACAGAAAGCAACAACAACAAAGATTCAATAATGAGTGCTTGACTACCAGCATGGTTACCGGCAAAAGAATGTATTTGTGAACATATCGCCTGAGGCAGCCTGTGGCACATGTACCTGCGGCAGTTGCCGGCAATTACGGCTATATGTGAACCAGGCTTAAAAAACAAACACAGATAAATTTCACTTGTCTTTTAGCTCTATCTGTCAGTGACTGATCAATGGTATCTGCTGTGTCTGCCAACGATAAATCAATCAACAACATCTGGCTTTAGCTTCCTTTTGATTCCAAGTTTGACAGCGATTTCCTGATTCTTCGTAAAGCAGCTCTCATTGAAATGGTCTGAACAAAGAAAAGACGAGTCGCTGATGCTCCACTATGGCCTATGTCTTCGCACAAACCTGACCCAAGCTTGGTGTCTTTTCCTGTCTTTTTCCTTGAGTGGAAAGGTATAAACGAATTTCCACTCTGTATGGTGACTATTTGTGCAGCTTATTCGGTTCGGGAGACCAGCCACACAGTACCGTCCTCCATGACGTTTGCTGGACTTGCTAGTATAATCCATGCTAGCAAGCGATCAATCAAGCGTCATGCGCAGTAGAAAAAATTCGCACTTGAAATGCCAAAATAGCGAAGTTTTAGGGCTCATAACTTTCTTTCCATATGAGTTATGATACTTTAGTTAGTAGCATGATGATAACAGCACAAAGTTGTATTAGAAAATGCAAAAAGTTAAATTTCGAAATTTTTGATGCATAAGCACTTTAAGTTAAGCTTAGAAAAAGTGATTGAAACCCTTTCATCCCAGTAAACCATTATTGAATTGTACGAACACAATTCGATGCCAGTTGGTCAACATTGAGTGAGTGGTTAACAGGAAAGCATTCTAAACTTTTGCAAAAACTTCAGTTAACGTTGAGCTATCAGGTAACTTCAGTCTGTCTCATAATATTTCGTCCGAGATATTAGATGTTTTTGAAAAATTCTATTCAAAATTCTATTGAAAAGTCCAATAGAGAAAATGCTTAAAAGCACTCCTCTCTTCAAAGCTCCTCTCCAATATAAGTTCCATAACGTCTTGGAAAATTTAATGCAGGTTGGGCACAGTGGGCTCATTTTGCTAGGCCGGAGAACTTAGGAGCCCACACGCAGGTCGATAAGCTAGAACTTTCTCAACTTGAAAAGCTAGATATTCTAGGGTTTTAAGTGGCGCTGAGAAGTCTCCTGGTAATCCTTGGATAACAAATTTTACTACTATATGAGTAGGGTCGGCAAATTTTCCAACAGAGTAGAAGGCAACGTGTTTTTCTTATAAAAAGCCTAGTACTAAAAGTTCCTTAATTTTTGGGCACGTTTTAGCTTTAGATATTTCTTAAATGTTTCTTAATTTAGCGAATTAAATTGCTATGAAAGCGTACGCAGAACGTGAATGTAGCGAACTATTTGTCCTATAACAACTAAATAATGTCAGTTAAATTCTAAAACTATATCAATTTCACATTGTTTTTATCCAGCTTTACTTTGAACCAGGTAACGATTTTGAAGCTAATCGCATCCACCGTCATAACTTTACATGTCCAGAGTGCGTTCCATTTTGAAACGGTGCAAGATGCTGCAGTTATGAATATGTCATCACAAATGCATCAATTGTTTGCTACATTGGTGGAATTTCAAGCACCACAGACATTAGAACTCTTTTTGAAGAATTTAATGAAGCCATGTGTGAAGCTTACATCAGATATTACCAAATCAGTGACCCTGACATTGCTTTGCAAGAGAGACACATTTCTGTCTGTGAAACATTAACATGTTGTTTTCAATATGGATAAACGATGTTTACACAAAATTATTTTTCATTTGAGACCAATAATAGCAGCTTGCAGGTTGAGTGGAAAGCAAAATTTCGATAGAAACCTTTCAGCTTGCTTTCCATAATAATAAAGCCTCTTTTCCATATAATCGTAGCAGTCCATAACATGTCCCCGATCAATTTCTACTGAATATTCCTATATGATCTTAGCAGTAGAGGATCTGATCTTCTTCGGCTGTCATTCTCCAATATGAGCTATGCAAAAACAGGCTCGTGTAATGCATTGTTGAATTGATTTGAAACGTCCCGTTGTTTTTCTATCATATGAGATGTGCCTGATTACAGAAATCATCTTTCAATCAGGCCTGTAGACAGCTGAACTGGAAAGTGGATGCAAAGATTTAAAAGTACATAGAAAAGAAGGTATACTTTTCTATTTATGCATGTCTTGCTTAGTAGCATTTAAGTAAAAACAGGGATCCTGGGAGCTTGCCCTCAAACGTTTTTGTGAGGTAACGCCTGTCAGAACGTCAGAAAACGTCCTGTTGCAGAGTAGAAAATAGGAGTCTTCATTAGTCGTTTTGATGCTTTGCAGGAGAAACTGATTCTAAACATGGTTACGTTGAATTTTAAAGACTTAAAGCTAAAAGGAAGGTTAGATGCTGATGCTGAAACAAAGCAACTTCATGGCAGTATACCGAGGAAAGGACTATTAGTATGCCCTAGATATTTGGCATCTGCTACATGGAATGCACTAGAGGCAAAAGTTCCTTCTCACCTAACAGGGTCGATATCTACACGTCGGACACTTCTTTCCGTAAGAAATGCAAGGTTGAAGATATAAAAGTTTTGTGTATTAAAGTTATAGAACTGTTTGTAGATCTACTTGTGCATTATCGATACAAAATGTATTTTTCTGTTCCAAGTTTGTTTGGTTTTATGATAAAGTAAGGCATCAGCAAAAATTTCCATCTGTTCCATTCACTTTCAGATGAAGCTATACCTTCAAAACTTGAAGATAACTTAAGTATAATCTAAAGAACAAAGTCAGAAAATTTAAGCATATTGAGGCAAAGCGAAAAGTATTCTTATAAAAAAATCTGCATCTTCGCAATGGGCAACCGGGTCTAAGAAATGAAGCGCTAGCGTCTTACTCTCTGACTAAGTTGCAAATTAAAATCCTTGTAACACTGGTGGCAAGATGGAAAAAAAATGACTTGTTGGTTTCACTCAGATAATCAATGATACTACACGATTAACTGAGTAACATGACGCTACAAGAGTAACTTATCTATACATCTTTTTTGGCATGTTTGGTAATTACAACAGGTATTATTTCTGTTCAAAAGTTTTGAGTTCGAGCGTTTACAACTTTAATGTATGAAGCAGTTGTTCCGAAGTGAAAAAGATACAAGCACTGCTTTGAAGTGACGTGTTTCAGCGAGAGTGGGACAATTTTTAAAAAAGCATATCTAATCAAATAGGTATTCAGCAGCTAGAACTGCGTCAAAAATACCCTAATCCAAAATTGATGTAATTAGCCTAAACCCATGATTTGCTACACTCTAGAACTGCAATGCATTCAAGCTGTCATGGAACTCTCAGAAAGTGTTATTCTGTATCATGCTAGCAACTAGTGGTGTGTAACATAGGGGCCTGGGAACCTGGCTTGGCTGCTGAGGCCACCAAAAGAGCAAATTAAGGACTTTAGTTTAAAAGCTAAAGCTTACCATTATGTTCCGTTGAAAATCAGGTAGGAGTGATTTTAAGGAGTGGCAGAAATAAGGAATATCAGTAGTGCGATGCAAAGTCAAAACTTACACTATTTTCTCAATTGTAAATCAGGTGAACATGATTTGTAGGGGCGCCATTAGAACAAAATAGATAGTCCAATTGAAAGTTTACAATTTTTCCAAGATTTCATTATTTGCAAATTAGCTGAACGTCAAAGGGCGCTAAAAGAGCAACTGAAGATTTCGATTGAGTGGTTAAAGTCGTTGTGTATCAATATTTAAATGTAATGTACCATTTTTAGTCATAAGGTACACTCTCTTTTTCTATAAGAATAATGCATAGCAGAAAATTGAGAATCTCTGGAATTTACCAAAAGTTAAGAATAATGCAAGGCTGAAGCTTGATTAAAACAGAGATCTTTGGCGTATTCCAGCTATAGTACTGTTGGTAGATTAACTTTCACCATGGATGCAAGATTTATAAGAGATATTATTCTGTTAACTTTTATTTTGCATTATGATGATATAAAAAATTCAAAAAGCATCCGAATATATTCCTTTGAATATCAGGGGAAGCTACACATTTGACGCTTAAGAATAATTTAGGAAAGACCTAAGGCTCAATATCAAAACATGTAAGAATATTGATGCTCAACGAAAAAGTTATTCTTTTCAAAAAGGAGTTTAGCAACAGCACTAGACAAATTTCTTCAACATTTCAATAACCATTGGTGAAGTTCAATAGAAAATATTTTTCATTGAATGCAATCCTTAAAAATTGATTTAATCATCGTGGGGCGAGCGCGGCCACTGGAATAGTCACGCTACTATGTGCTATGCGCTGATTGGCTAAATTTGATCTCTTCAGGGACTAGGAACAACTATATGAGCATTGTTTGATCACACTGTAAACATTGGGTGTATTATCTTTTCATATAAATATTGTTATCTGTGTATTTCGCAAGTAAACATCCATTACACGTTTTTATAAGCAGCCATTTTATAAGCAACCTAATAGTAAACAGCCTAAATATTAAGAAACTTTTAGACCTACAAGGAAAGAGCTAAGAACATTTTGAGAAATGGCATATTGAAATCGTTGCCTGGATCAACCTAAAGCTGTACCAAAACATTGTGAATATGGCATTGCTTTAGAATTTAACTCGTACTGGCACATTTTGTTTGCTATAAGGCAAATTAGTTAGCTATATTCACTTTCTGAGTACGCTTTCACAGCGATTTAGCTCGATAAGTTAACAAACTCTTGAGAAACTTCTAGAACCAAATGTGACTAAAAATTACGAAACTTTTAATACTAGGCCATAGGCTAGGTTTCTTATAAAATGCGTGTAGTTCTTCATTGAATTGGCTTGCCATATTCTCCTCAATATAAGTAACATAACTGATGAAGCCGGCGTCTAATTTCTTATGAAGAGTTGTAATGCGAAATTCAAGAAGCTTTTAAGACGCTGAACAGAAATTTACAAATTTCTGGAATTTCAGAAGATCTAAGTTAAAAAATTTCCCGGGAGAGCCCTCGGACACTTTGCACATTTTTAATGTGGACAGAACATTTGTCCTCCTCCTCCCCCTAAACATTGTTGGTTTTTGGGAGAAGTACATGCGGTAACGGAAATTTTTTTCGTGCACAATAACGCCAAGTGTCTCTAGAACAGATCGACGTGGTTTTAAGGGAAGGGGGCTCGTCAAGGCGTGATAGTGGAAATGCTGAGAAAGCAGTAGTTTCTCTTAAGCTTTTGAGAGTGTCCAGGGGACTTTTGACAAGTATTGTAACATTTCTAACTTTAATTGTGCGGGATGTAATTCCGTCTATGTTGGTCAAAGAAACCGACATTTGTCCACTCGCGTGCATGAGCATCAACATTCAGATAAGAACTCCCACAACTTTAAAAATCTAAAAAGTTCTGAAAGATGTAGAAAGTCTTGCAGTGATAATTGTTTCACAGTCTTAGATACGGAAACCAGCTACAACTAGCTTACAATTAAGGAGGCTATTCATGTTATGCAGGAAAAGCCAATATTAGAAGAACAGGATAATTACTTTGCTATTTCCTTAAGTGTCTACCCCCTTATTTTCTCTATATAACGGTTTGTCATTCCTTCTTTGAATGTGTATTCATTTTTTTCTGAGTACCTCAATTTTCTCCAACTTAGAGCCTAGAACTAGTCTTAAATTATTCTTAAATACCAAATGTATAACTTTGCTTAAAAATTTAAGGAATAAATTCCAATCTTTTTTGATGTTTTACTACATCATAAAACTAAGCAAGAGTTTATATTTTGTATTGGTAATGCAAAAGTACATATGAAAGTAATATCATAACTGTGATACAAAAATTCCTGTCTTGATGAAGCTTCGCCTTACTCTTAAATTCTCCCTAAGTTTTAGCGATTTTGAGCCTCAATCTTCTTATAAACGTTATACGTTTAAAAATGAGTGTGCATTTTTGTGTTTCAATGATTCTTATTGCATTCTATCTGATGATAGATAAAGTATCCGAAAAATGTATTGCAAAATGAGAATCTAGATGTATCTCTTCGAATTATCTCGAACTTCAATTTATTGAAAAACTTTGATAAAAAAGAGAGTGTAGAAAAACATTGAGATGAATCCATCATTTGATTGAAAAATAAACTGTGTCAGATAATAAAAGATATTGTTACTCAAGGATAGGTCAGGTATAATATTGTGAATTTGAGATAAAAACTGTTTCTATAACCCTGGCAAGGCAAAGTTCTTTTCTATTGAAGCGAGCGATCATACGAGTGCGCGTACAAAATGATATAACGCTATCCCTTTATCACTCGGACAAATATGGCAAAAACTGTCTATAAAATACATTTTGGACTTCCTGAATTTTTCCGGTTGAGGAAATAGCTATATTTTGTATGTTCTGCTGTGCCTCCAACTGACCTTGTAAGTGACCTTTCCAAATCTTTTCAATAATAACTGTAATTGTTTTCATTTCAGCACAGGCTTTTGATGTTTGACACTTCAAACTCTGATCATTGATTATGTTCCTATCTTATGAATGAAGGAATTGGGCGGTATTATTATGACACACGAAAAGATACAACATTGAAATACAGTTTCAGATCTTTTTGCATTAAATGATTAAATGCTAACTATTGAGCAATTACTTCAAGATCAGAAGTCAAATTGAAATTCTGGCCTTTCTTGTATGACTCTTTCCTCGATTCAAGGGATATTCCCAAATATTGAAAGCAGTATAACCACGCCCCCCTCTATTTGACATTTTCTTTTATCAACTTTGCCTTACTTTATTGTAATTGAGAAAGACGGAATGGAGGATGGACTACAATCCGATGGCTGTTTCTGGCTGTCTCCGAGTGCTTTTTCCAGTGGACAAAGTATTTTTGAGCAACCTAAAACTACAGGCAAATCTAGCATTCTTAGCAGAACAGAATTCTAAATTTGAGCTTAGCAAAAGGTTATTGGACACCTTTCACCCCCATTAAACCACTATTGACTTGTAGGAACGCATTTCCATGCCAGTGAGGCAACATTGATTGAGGTTATGGGCATAGAAGGACTTAACATTTATGGGGGCTGTAAACTTTATACTCGAAAAATCAAAGGGATTCGGAGAGAAATCAGAAAAATTGACAAAGTTTCCTGTGGTTCTTTCAGAAAAGTTGCCTGTAGCAAACGGATTTCTGCCCAACTAAAAGGGGTTGCAGCCCCCTACCACTCACTCTCCTTTGCTTTTGACTGAGGGGGAGCTGGGAAAATATCGCATTTTATGCATAAACTTCAAGTCATATTGATTATTCAAAAAACTTCATTCTGTTTCAAATTATATTTCCATGATTGCAGATATTTTGAAACATTGTATCTATACTCATAACTGGCCAAAGAAACCAGGGTTCAGATATGTAATGAAAACACCCTTCTCTCAATAATCTCCCCTCTAAAAGGATGTAAAAGAACAAATGAAAGAAAAGCCCTTTATTCAACGCAATCTGAAATTATTACAGATTGAATTACAGATTAAAGCAAAAACCAATCTCAGGCCCCGTTCACATAGAAATTCTTATCAACTACATTCTTGTAGAAAAAATGTGTGTACACGGAGCTGCAGATTGTGAAAAACATTCATACCAGATGTAGGATTCTTGCAAATGCATGTTTTTTTATAAGGAACTACAAGGAAAAAGCTAAAAACTTTTGACATATAGAACATTGAAATCGTTACCTAATTTAACTTAAAGCTGTACCAAAACAATGCGAATAAGGCGTTGCTTTAGAATTTATCACGTAATGACGCATTTTGTTCATTGTAGGACAAATAGTTTGCTAAATTCATGTTCTGCGCACCATTTCACAGCTATTTTGTTTCCCAAATTAAGAAACTTTAAGAGACTTTTAGAACTAAAATACGATTAAAAATATGGGAAACTTTTGGTTCTAGGCCTTGAGCTAGATCTCCTATAGGGAAAAAAGTGCAAAAATTTGTGTTTATGATTAGGTTGTATTTAACATGCAATACTGTTTCTCTTCTTTTATATATTACTTATTTAATTTGAAGTAAGTTGACCTTATTTAGCATTAATATGCTATATTCTCTTAGAAGCCAACTATAAGGAGATTATTCGTAACATATCATATCCAAAATATGCACCGTAAAAAGTCGAAAAATTTAATACAGGCCGTGGGCTTCTGTTAAAAGCATTACGGCATCTGCTCTTGAAGTATGAAGTGCCCTAAATGCATGACTTGTCGTGCACATAAAATGCTACGAAAGTTGCGAACTTGATTAGCGACATAGTTGACGAGCTCTAAATGCCGCGTAGATGCGATTACGCACGGCTCAAATGCAGTAAATAGAGAGTTTACGATTCAATACATATTTCAATGCGACGACGCTTGGGGGCTTGGGCACTAGGGCCACTTTGGGGATGCCGTTATAATGAAAAAGTGTATAAACCTCCATATTGAAAATCTGCGTTTTCAATTCTATATCTATCGTGCAATTGAATGACCTCTGTTTTAGAGGTTGCTTTAACCCTACTAAGTCAAATACAGATGCTGATCTTATTTTGTTTCTCCAACATCTTTTTCAATGGTGAGCTGCTACATGTATGCAGGCCTGCAGACCCAATGCTTGCCCCCTTAATGAGATAGAAATCCCCCCATAGTTAGGGGCCCAGCTTACCCCCTTCATCTGTAATGAGTCGAAGTCTCGCATGAAGACGAAGAAGAAACTGAATTATTCTAATTTTCAATCATTGTTTATTCGACATGCGTTTCCTACAACAAAAATTGCAGGACTGGCTCAAGCTTCGACCTTGCATTATCAAAATACAAGTTCGATGTTTAACCAAACTCAGAATTTTGTGCCTTTAAATTATGCACTCTTTCTTTTTATAAGAATAAAGTTTATAAGAATATTAATTCTCAAAATTGCTGACATTTGAAAATAACTTAGGCCAAATCATACTTAAATTTCAGCGATTCTGAGCCTTATTGTTCTTATAAAATTTATCCTTATAAAAAAGAGTGCATAACTTAAACACAAAAAAATTTTAAGTCTTGATGAAGCTTCGACCTTGCATTTATAAGAAAGTAGTACTCTGCTGCTCGACAGATAAGAATGTTCAATGCTGGATAAGATTTTATCGTTGTACAGAATGTTATGTATATAATGATTTCTGCCCTTTTACATTTTATCTTCTGTTATTTACTAAGATTTATTATCATTTCAAGGTTACTTGGAACTTTCTCACTTTCCACTACTGTGCATGCGCAAAACCTTAGAAGTAAAAAGCTTTTGCAAAGTAAGTCCTAAGAAAGTTTTGGTACTGGAATCATGAAAAAGCTTGGAAAGTTTCGGTGATTTGGCGGAACAAAACTGTTTTGTAAAGTAAAAAACTTGCGCTTTTAAATTGTCTTAAAGTTCAGTGATTCTGAGTATTAATGTTTTATAAACTTTTTTCCTACAAAATAATGTGCTTATTACATGCCATCTTTATTTTGCTAGTTCCTATATGTGACCAATGACAATGCAAATCTTCACTGCAGGGCAGCCTTAAATGCTGTTCAAACTCTCAATTTCTGGTAACCCCTACAAGCTTTTGGTGGGGCAGAATTTTGGACCTTTTCTATCCTAATATAGATCCATCTGAAATCCAAATTTGTTTAACATTCCTGCAATCTTGCCGAAACGTTTGGAAAATGTAATTTTTCAGTTTTTGCAATCAGTTGCATAGAAACGTATAGAATATCAATTCACACGAGGAGAAAAACACTGCTTTTTACATTGTATACTTGGTATGCATCTAAATGGCAAAAATTATGTTGTAAGTCAGGTCATCAATGAAGGTCACATACTGGGGATGCATCTTCCCTTTTCCTTCTTAAATGTCCACTTGTTCCCTTTTCCCTTGGTAAGTCTCTATGTTCCCATGATTTTTGAAGGTATGTGTTTTGAGACTGATAATTAAAATTTTAATCTCCATATTTTCGAAGTTTTGCTAGAGGCATTGGAACACTGAAGGTGAGTCGTTCAAGCAACCACCTGTTCAACTATTTCAGAGGCTACTTTAATACTTTTCTTTGAGTGCTGTAAATCAGTTTGGCTGAATGGGCCAACATTTTGAAATTTATGAATCTACGTGTTTAGGGCTGGTAAGTCGCCAATCACCATAAACTGGGGGTTGGGGACTTCAGCTAGGAACACCCTCTACCGTTCGCACTCCTTCATAGTCATGCTCACTTGATTGCAAGTAAATGACTATCTTACTGGTTCAGTAAATTAGTGTGTAGAAAGGGAAGCGACAAAAGCGTGTTGAAAAGCAATGGAAGGAAAGTGAGTGCCGCTAATGGGACGTTGTAGCAAAAAAGAAAGGGTAAACACGCAAGAGAACAGGGAGGGAAATGGGGTCTGGGAGCTTGCTCCCAGGAAAAGATCTTCTGGTGCTACGCCATTTATTGTTACGGAAAACGCCATTTTGCAATATAGAATGAAACTACAATCACCATAACTGTTTGTACCGAGAAGGAAATATTAACCCTGTAATCCAGCTTCATAGAATTGTAGAGACTATGGGTGAAAACTAGTATACTGCAAGTTTTAATATAAAAATACTTCAGAACATGTACTTGGAAGTGCTTCCTGGAAGAGACCCGAAGTTTCCACGGTCCCTTGTCATTTTTACTATGTTACCTTGTTCCACTGATAAAGTTTGCATGTTTCTTTGTTCCCTGGAAAACCTAAACGGGCCTCATCAATAACCTGGACGCTATCATCGTCATATTTTGCCTGCTGTTCTCTGAAGGTCCTTGTATACGCTAGACATTTAGTTGTAATCTGATACGATAATGAGCAGCTTAAGAAACATTTCAAGATGTTCTGAGCAAAATCACATCAAATTGATTTTATTTGCAAAAGTTGTTTACTTTCGGATTAGATAACTAACGGAAACTTGAAGATTTGGTTGTGTTTTCAAAATGACGAATACTTTTTACAATCATTTCTTTTAAACATTCTATGACGCTTCGATTCTTGTATTTTGTACACGCAAATGAATTACTTCTGTAGTTATTTCCAATCTGTGAAATTTCTAGGCCGTCTTAGTCAAAATTTTGACTCTCAGATTACGGTGGACTACAATGATTCGCTGTGAAACTTTCAAGCCCAAACTTCAGAAAACAGCGATACTCCAAACTCATGATAAATGGGGTCCAATATAAGTGTGGAGTCTAGCAAATTTCCAATGTCAATAACTTGGGCTTTAAAACAGACGGGAGGGGGGTTACATGCGAACATATAAGATGCAAGTTCAAGGCATGTCTGTTCCTATGAAGAGCTAACAACACATAAAAACAGTCACTGTAGGAAAATCAGTAATTGACTTTGAATTCAGTACCTACGTCTGCATGTTCTAAGGAAGGATCTATGAAAATTTGAAGCAAGGGTGGTCATAGCAAGAGGCGGGGATCGTCAATTTAACCACAGTTAGTAAAAGCAATCTATTTATTATGGGTTTTAGCCATAGAGTTAGGAAAACTAGAGTGCGTACTAGACCCCTTTGTACTGGCTTTCCGTGTGGAAACGATGCGTTTCCATAATGGCGGATATAGAGTGGCAAAAAGAGATTTAGATATTTTCTAGGTTTGAACCGGGAAGCGACAAAAAATGAAAATAACAGAGTTTACAAATTCTTACTGGCTGTATGCTGAGTGATGAACATTTATACAACTGATAGTGGAAGAATTTCAAAGGACTGGTAATTCTAACAAAGTTTTTGACAGTGATGATGACAAGATTAAGTCAACCAAGGGATCTTACGGGGAG
>WIPJ01067483.1:25047-37105 GCA_018155075.1 Cassiopea andromeda | reverse complement strand
TATCCCCCCCCCCCAGTTATGTTTACAAGTTCATTTTCAGTGCAAAAATTATGGAGTTATTGTGATAAATTCAACAGCATTTCTAAGAATAAGTACGCACGCAAGAGCCTCTGGTGATTATAGAAGACCTGGTATATTGTAAAGTAGCTTGTCAATCGGTAGCTTGTTAATATAATCTCCTATATGTATAGAAAAAAAGAAGACCTACGTTTCAAAACTGTTGTTGGCCTTAAACCCAAAATGTAATATTTTGGGTGCAGCGAGGCTCCAAAATTCACTTGGTTTCCCCAAGACAATATATGCTACCACGCTACTGCTTACACTGGTTCTATATTTCCCGGTTTTGAGCCATTGAGTAAAGTTTCAATCTCCTTTTAATATATCTTATTATACACAAAATCCTCAGTGCGTTACACTGGTTGGCTAGGCCCTATTATTGACATTCATGTGAGAATTCCTAATATCAATGAGAATAACTACTTTCCCCTCCTTTCTATCGAACGAAATTGAGGGTTATAAGCAGGAGTAGCGTTAGAACGTAAAGCATGATGTGACAATAGGGCAGAAGATTTTTAGTAGCCCTAATTGCTCTGTACGGCCAACTCCCTCTAGTATCGCCCCTGAAAATGGACTTCTGTTATTGGACTGTGGGAATAGGGATGGCCTAATCAGGGGGCAATTGGGGAGCTAGAGCACCCACAATATCAACGAGACCTTGTGCACACTTGAAATTTTAGATACAATTTATGCACTTCTGGCATTGTCATAGCTGGCAATATAAAATAATGCTTGCATTTGAGTTAATTTTGCTACACCCGTCTCATAGTACTTTTGAAATGCTGAAAAGTATTATATCCCAATAATATTACTACTTATGTCAATAAAATTTGACCTAAAGCTTGAGAGTGCTTAAAACGCAGTCTGGCAAGGAAGGAATGGAGGTGGAAAGATAAAGGAATGAAAGAACAAACAACAACACTCACTGATCATAACAAATAAATCTTTGTTCGCAAGCGTTTGTTTAGAAAAAGTTACCAATTTCGTGCACATTTATTGGGAAAAAAATTAACATTTTGCGCTAAGCTTGGAAATAGTATTTATGGTAGGAATTTATTAAGAAACTTCAATACCTCATTATTCATTGACAAAAATTTTAAAACCCAACAATACAATAACAAAAGACTTTGACACCTTTCCCAAAATGTTTTCCACCAATGTAGCCAGCAGGATATTGAAAGCTGCCGTATGTCGCAGCAGTCGTCCTGCGTGCTGGTCTGTATATTTTGTATGTAATTTTCGAGAGTAATACAACACAATGTGGCATCAAACAACGGTATGGTGCATGTGGTGCACTTCCTTGGATGAAGTCCACAAAAAATTTCAGGTAGGTAGGGGTATAACCATAGAGGGATGCAGGGGTGCCAAACCCCTTATCTTTAGTTTTTCAGAAAATTTATAGTACATCGATAGATATAGTCGACTGCTAAAGCGCAAGGGAAATCACTTGTCCACAAACTTGCTTGGAGGTAACCTACTTTGTTAGCAGATTGGGCATGTACCTTAACCCCAGCAGGTAGAGGATGTGGTTAACCTTTACCATAATATAGTGTGTTTTTTGAGAATTTCCTTAAAATTGGCCTTGATATTTTAACTTGGAGAAGTTTTTTTAATTGTATGTGATCTCTACTCCCATATTTCTACTCTTTTTGTTATTTCACTTTTTCGTTATTTGTTTGTATCCAGGGGGTAACAGCCATCAAAAATTGGGGGATTTCGGGTGCGACACCCTAACGTTATTATCCAGTCTGGTAGCCACACCCATTTCAAAATCTTGCCAGGAGTCCCTTAACTCCCCCCTTCCAAATTCTCATAGAATTTGGACGAATTAGAAAATTGATCTTGGTGAGAAATGGGAGAGGACATGTCCCCCTTGTTGTAACCGCCATTCGATGCATTGCAGGTTCAGCTGATAATAATATTGCACATATATTTCTACAAATTAACATCATCAGAAAACAAACACTTCTGTTATTAGAATGACTTGTACAAAAGTTAAAACAGACAAATAAGAATCAGTTATTTATTCGACCTTATTCATCAAGCGACATCTCTTTCTTATTAGAAAGGATTGAAGATGATCTTTACAGAGAATAAGTGAATGACAGGGCCCTTTTGAAAATTTCATATTGGTGCCATGTGCAAATGAGGTTTCTCAATCATAGAAATAGTAAGTAAGTGGTAACGAAGAACAGTTTGCTTTCCAAAGTGCATACCAAATTAATTTTTCTTACCTTCGCGCCAATCAAAATACAACTAAAAGCTTTAATGAACAAAGCAGGTCTTCCATGTTTTCTAGTTTTCAAAGGGATGTATGACGGATCACTTTTGCACTACTTCTTGCAGACTCACAGCATGGACTTGTAGCAGATATGAACAGTTATAGGGATGCAATCATACAAAGGTAGAGTACATTGTGGTGCCTGGCAAATTTGATGACATTATCTTGATCGTCGGAAAATACTTTCTTGGAAACAAAGATGTCAATTGCATTCATCTTTGATCATTACTAAGGGTAATAAAATTAAATAATTAAAACGCTGCCATTGATCTGATGCATGATTCTGGGTCAGCTTTTAGAGCTGAAAACGAAAATTGCATCCGTTTTATAATAGTTGCTCCAGTTTTCTAGCTATTGCATTGTAGTATCTTTACATATGCTGGTGGATCCACAATATTAAAGATTTAGCTTTTTTATTGTCATTGAGAATTAAAACATTTTACAAATGAGCTATGAAGTTATAGATACATATGCTGCCATGCTAAAAAGGGTATTCTAGTTAGCCCTTATGGTTAGTTTTACAAGTAACATCCACAACAAATTTGTTTCTACTTACCAGAATTCCCGGCTATCATACAAGCCAACACACTTCAGTGAAAATCCTCCATAAGCAATATAATTGGTTGTTCATTACTGTACAACTAATTTTGTTTTAGTCTTTGACCAAAAGTTCATAGTTATGGACTTCTCTAAGCATTTCCGTAAGCTGTGTTGAATTTTGGGACAATTTTATTTATGTAATTACATGTTAGGAGCCCATTACTTTTCTTGATTACTAAGCTTTTCTTCACAATGACAGTTAATGAGCGCCTTTTTCATTGAACGTATATTCTCCGCAGGTATGGCAAAATACATTAGGGTTGTTAACATAACTACTTATCTGGCATGATTATTTACTTTATTTACAAATAAGTATGTGTGAAAGACAACGGCGCACGCTCTTAAGTAAACTTGGATCAGAGATAGAAAGCGTCTTGCTACTTCCCCCTCCGATTCTTTTCTGATCAATGTCTGCATTATTTTACATTTAATCGTAATCATGATTAAGGAGTACGGCACATATGAAGATAACAGAACATGGTAGAGACACAGCCTACACTACAAATCATGCTCACCACTCAGCTCATGTGTACTACACGCTGACTAGCTATGCACATAAAACAAATCTCTGAATTCACAATAACTATAATGAACACTTGAGAAAAGACTACAGCAAGTTGATTCACCATTTTAACTACTGCACACAGCGTTTGTCGTATACATAGCTTGTTCAGTGCATTCATGGCGCTATGCTCTAAAATAATTTTGAGATTACGTAGTTTTCAATTGAATATTTAAACAAATGTTCCGAAAATTTTATTTTTTCATTTCATTGAAAAATTATTTATAGGGGGCTACAATTCAATACCTGCGACACCGACACCCGAATTCGGAGGGTCAATGACAAGAAACATCAATGCTCGGAAACGAGCTGCAGCCGACGACGACGACGACAACGACAATTCAGTAGTCTGGTTCACAATTGGTTTACAAAAAACAGCTGTAGTAATCGCTATAAGAACAATGTTTAATCCTAAATTTCATGTTTAACCCTGTATTTTATCATTTTTATTCAAGTCATAATTATGATTTGCGCTAGTTAGCTTGAAATACTGTTCAGGTATTGAATAAGTCTGGAACTAATATGAAAACATTGATTTCATATTTGGATTGTTCGTGCTGTGATTGTACCAGGTCTCTCCCTGAACACCGTTCTTAGAATAGGCTTCCATTTTCTCATGGATCACAATTCCTTTAGCTAGGTGTAAACTAGAGCACTTTGCTAAGAAAACTGCCTTGAGCGAAAATGCTCCCACGTGTAGTGACGAACTCCAGAGTATTTAGCTATTTGAGACAAAAAATCCGAATATTAAGCATTTTTATAATTTTGTTTTCTTCAGAAGAAAGGCCACAACAAAACATATTTTAATTTCTTTTTTTCTGTTATTGCGATATAACCAGAATGCAAGAAGACATACTGTGTAATAAAGACAAAAAAATGAGAACTAAGACACAAACGAGAAGACAATTCCATGATATTTTATGAACGTTTCAAGACAATGTGTCTCATTATCAGCTACTAAATAATAAGTAAATGGGCTTATATAGCTAAAGGGGAAAACAAAGGAGAAAAACAAGCTGGAAAATCAAGGCAAATTTCAATTTTTGTTTATTATTGGCACTTTACTGTAAACTGATGCATTTTGCCTTCAACAGCACGTAACGTCACACGTGTAGACGACAACGAAAACGATCGAGGTTATTTATTTGGGCTTGGGATTCAAAATTATGAGTAAAACGCTTAATACGTTTCAACACAACTGTTAACAGCATAAAGGGAATTTTTTAAAAGGAATTAAATAAAAATATAGTTAGAAAGAGAAGATTATGAAGGTAATAACAATGTTATATGAATAAAGGAAACAATCGAACAAATACAAAAACTATTGCATCAAATTGATAATAAATTGATATAGCATCATTGTTGAGGATAATAAGGACTGCTCCTATTGTTAACACCTATTGTTACGCCTTTGAAGTTTAAAGCCAATCATTGACCAGGTAATCTATTGCCATGCGCGAGCCATGCCAACTGCACTGCCCAAAATCAAGTAAAATGAAAATCTGCCTTCTACACATGCTCTTAGATTCCCTTAAGGGAATTACCGCAAGCGGGTAAACTTGAAGGATTCGTTTCCCGAACAAATCAAGCATCTATATGGATACAATGGAAAAATTGATTGTTGAAATGCGACTGCAAGGAGGAAATTTTGATGAAATCAAATCTTCTATCCTTCATCTAACTTTCATCTATTTTTGCTTAGGAAGTCATCAGTTTTGTAGCCTTTATACACCTTCTAAGTGTTTGAGACGCTTCCTTGCTCTGAGATTTCACACAACAAGCAATACAATTGCGATAAGGAATAGGATTGTCATGACAAATGATGCTATGTTGTAGCAGTCAATATCTTGACTGCTTATCCTATAAAGGAATATATAAGGAAGGCACATTACTAAGTAGAAATACCACAGATTCAGTTAAACATAACAAAAAGTCAATTCCATTTTTTTGAAAAAATGAAATTCTACCCTTTCTAATATATAAAGGTGTCAACTTAAGTCATGTTTATTCTTAATGCAAAGGGCTATCTTCCATAGTTTGAAGCCAAACTTAAGATACCGTTATAACGGTGAATAGTTCAAAAAGTTCATACAAATGTAATAATACATAAGGTAAATGAGTACTCTCAGTCAGGATGGCTATTGATAATTTTCAATGAAATTCAAGGAGTTGCCTAGGGGGTGTCCATGAGTTTTCCAGAATGCACATTAATTTTGCAGTAGATGATAAGTTTTTCTTTCTCAACAGGGAGATGAATAGAGAAAATAAGTAAAATCCTATTTGGTAGAGCACTTTACCACGTTCTAGAGGGCATGCTATTAAAATTTTTCCGGGAAGCAAGCCCCTATACCCCAGTTTCCTCTAACTTGTTTCACATGTTTTCATAACTATAGCTTTCCAACTACTTTTTCTCTTTTGTCTTCTTACAAGAGGCTTTCGCACCTTCCCAAAAAATGTTAATATGCCCGCCACTGCACACCAGACCATCAATGAATGAGTTTCCACCCAAGATAATTTCTAGAGGAGGTACTTTGGTGTGCAATAAAGATATCATTGAGAAAATCGCGCAGATCACATATGTTGTATTGTTCAGCATTATTTCTATCTTTGAATTTGGCAATGTTACTTAGCTATAAGTTTTGGAAAGAAACAATTACATTTTTTATAGAATTTGTTGATTATTCCCGTTCAGTCCAATCCCACCGCTTATTAGGATCTTAGGATTTTTCCATCCCTTCCAGATATCTCCATTCCCCTTCCATTAGGTACCCAGGAGTAGTTTGTAGAAAGAAACGGACCTAGTTTAATTGAATATGGAATCATGGGAGTAGAAGAGCTTCAAATGCAAGGAGGCTATAGATTTTCTGCCAGTAAAGAGATAGCAATCAGAAGATTTCCTATTGCTCGTTAAGGAAAATTGCCCGAATGAGGTTGATTTTTGTCCAGCTGAGGGGCTGCAGCCCCCATGCCACCCCGTCTCCTACGCTTCTTTATGAAATCAACACAGTAGAGCAGCAAACCACATGGCTGTAAAGTATTTTAATTGATATCCAAGCATAGCTGAGGAAAGTGGGATCTGGGGACTTGCCTGAGAAAACGTTTTTGGAACATACTTTTTTAAACATACCCTTCTCGTTCTTAAAAGTTCTGCTTAAGTGGGCGAGTAGTTGAGGTATATAGTGTCAACTGTGTTTCAAAAATATAACTTTCTTGAGTTCACATATTCTAGGAGAACATTAAAACGGAAAACTTTCAAACAATCGAGCTTTCGGACAAAATCGTGTCTGAAAGTGTAATTGTCCAAAATACTTTTTAGTCCGAAAGTTTTATCGTCTGAAAGTTTGTTTTCTAAAATGAAAACTCACATATGGGCTATTTGAAGTCCGTTAATCAGCATTAATTATTTCAGCATATATTTTTCTTTGCATCCTTCAACAACACTTTCGAATAATTCTTCCTTTTTAAAACTGTGTGAACAACACATGAAGCACAATAAATGTGAAATGTTTCAAACATAGCTATAAGATCCTTCATAACTTTTAGCACATCGATGGATACCATTTTGCGTCCTTCTCTGGCTGATATTTGTTATATATACAAATCCTTACAATTACACTGCAAACAATACAAACAATACAAAGAAGATACCATGGGGAGCAAAAGACTATACATACAAAGAAGATACATACAAACAATATAAAGAAGATACCTTGGGGAGCAAAAGACTATGACTACCCCCTGGTCTATACACAGAAAAAATCACACTTCATTAAAATAAATATTTAAAAATAACTGAAAGGAAAATGGAAAATTTCCTGGAGAAATTAATCTCAAGAGCATTGTGGCCAAGCAAGTGGCCGGGAGAAATTTGAAAAAAATTTACGTAAGATAGGGGGACTAAGACCCTCCAAGGATGGTACGTTGTCGCTGTGGAGGGGCTTGCGAGTCTCAATGACCTCAAGAGCACTGTTGGCGGGGCCTTTATGGCTCTGACAGAGTTTCCCATGCCAGAATGGTCTTGTGGGAGGGGCCAGACAAAGTTCCTCCAACCCTTCCTCCAGTTTTATGGGAGGTTGAGCATCTGGCTAACAACCAGATCTTGTAAAAAACATTACGTTACGGAATCAGCAACAAACATTTCTTTGCCTGTTGGTGGTGATCTTCCAGAGCGACAAAATGGAGCTAGTATGACTGGCAATAGTGAAAGCTTTCGGGAAGCTGCTGACACAAAGATGGAAGTTTTGACCACCAAATACAAAACCAGAGTAGGCGTCTGGAATGTCCGAAACATGTATGAAATAGGATGTCTAGCTCAAGTAACATCAGAACTGAGACGCTATGGTTTAACTTTACTAGGGATCAATGAATGCAGGTGGACTGACAGTGGCAGAATAAAAGTTGCAACAGGAGAAACAGTCCTGTAGTCAGGCCCGAGTGATGGACAGCACAGAGAAGTAGTCGCCTTGATTTTGAAAAAAGGGACAGATAAATGCCTCCTGCAGTGGAAACCAGTAAGCAGTCGCATGATGAGTGCCAGACTGAAAGGACGCCATGTCAACATGACTGTCGTACAGAGCTACGTCCCAACGAACGACAGCGAAGCAGAAATGCGGAAAGGAGGAAAGACTTGGGGACAACTGAGTCGGCTGGCTGAAGACCGCGGCGAGTGGAGAAATTTTGTTGCTGCCCTGTGCCATGAGGCATAACGGGCAGTAAGTAAGTAAATAAGTAAGTAGGGGGACTAAGAATGTCGAGATTTTTATGGATGGCGCCCCACGTGGAACGTGCAAACCCAACTACAGATGGTATCACCCAGTAATATTTTTGAAGCCACAACGCCTCATGATGTACTAAACAAAAATTAAAGATAGCAGCTAATGTATGGGATAATAAGCACTGAAATCGTTTAAAAGCATTCTGTGGCTTGAATGAGTTTGAGGGTTGCTTCTAGTAACTTTCTGTTAGTCTCAAAGATAAAAATCTCGTCGCCATATAACATATATTTGAGTAGTACTTCATTTGAGAGAGAGGAAAAACCATAGGGTAACAATATTGCACTAACACTGTTGGGAAGATCAGACCTCGGTACCTCATAACAATGGCAGTGCAGCAAGAAATGTTCTGTAAATAGTCTGTTGGTACTACAGAACTCTACCACAGCACAAAACAGCGGCAACATTCTTTTGACATACTTAAAAGCTTTGTTCTAAAACTAAATTAGGCCGAGAGCTTGACAAAATAAAACAACTGCTCATCGAAAACGGATATCCAGCAGTTGTTCTACTTTCTTGCATCAACCAAAAATTAGCACTACACAGATACTAGCAGACAGAATAAAACAACATCCACACGAGCATCAGGAAGAAAGGCAATACCATAAGAGAACAGCCACCTCGTATATGTAAAACAAACAATTCTGAAATTAGATTTGAATCGGCAACACCTTATTGTAAATCCAGAATGCGCCAAAACATCTACAGACGGCAATTTTCGGATCATTGGGCAAGCAAGATCGTCTTTTCATTTAAGTGTTTGGAATCTGTTTACATCAAGACTCAAAACCCACTCTTGTGTAGACAAAAAGAGTTTGGTTTTTCTAATTGGGACTCTTCAAGTAAACAATGTTAATAGGTCCTAATTGGTCAAACTTGGGGCCACTTAGACGCATCCTATCACATGCAACCGCATCTGGACATATATATTTCGGCTAACTTTTAGGTCACTATCCGACGTTTTCATACTCTGTAGAGTTTCGGATAAAGAAAGCTTTTATGTATGTCAAAAGAATGTTGCCGCTGTATCGTGCTGTGGCAAATTGTTCTGTATCCTCACCCCTATCGTTTGCGGGGCACAAAAGGTTCACTGAGTAATTGAAATTATGTCTGAACTTGTGAAAGTTTAACTTACTTAGACCTACCCGTAATTCAACTGGAATAGCTAAACCTTCAGGATTTTGATTACTATATATTAGTTTAGGAGCAGGTATTACAAAAACGAATACTAACACTATTCTCATGGGAAAGCATTGACTAAACTACTAGAATCAGTGCAAAAGTTCGGATAAAACATGTTTTCTCAATGATTTTCACTCATTTCCTCGAAGTTTTCCTCCAACAATGTTGTGTGCAGTCTTGTTCATTATAACCGGAATAATGGGCCTAAGTATGCAAACACTGAAAAAACAAGAATAGAGAGTTTTCATGACGAAGCAATGTTAATAATGCTAAATTCAGCGAAGAAACGCTTTTACAACATGGTTTTGCAATAGAATACACGTATTTCCAATGATTATAACTGTTTGCTCCCTATTGTCACTATTACAGCTTATAAAGCGTTTTAAGCTGCATGTATTACAAAAATATAACTAACGCTATTCTCATGGGGACACATTGAGTAAACTACTAGAATCAGTGCAAAAGTACGGATGAAACATGGCTTCTCAATGATTTTCACTCATTTCCTCGCAATTTTCCTCCTACAATGTTGTGTGTAGTCTTGTTCATTGTAAACGGCCCACAGGGTCTAAGTATGCAAACACTGAAACAGCAAGAATGGATAGAGTTTTCATGACGAAACCATGTTTATAATGATAAATTCAGCGTAGAAATACATTTAGAATACGGTATTGCTATAGAATATACGTATTTCCAATGATTATAACTGTTTGCACACTATTGTCACTATTACAGCTTATAACGCGTTTTAAGATGCAAGTATTAAATAATCGTAAACTAACGCTATTCTCTTGGGGAAACATTGACTCAACTACTAGAATCAGTGCTAAAGCACACCTAACAATATGCTTTCTCAATAATTTCCTCCAACAATTTTTTTCTCATTGTAAGCGAGCTAATGGGCCTAAGTATGACAGTACTGAAAAAACAAGAATGGACAGAGTTTTCATGGCGAAACAACGTTTATAATGCTAATATCAGTGTAGGAACATGTTTGGAACATGTTTTGCCATAGAATACACGCATTCCCAATGATTATAACTGTTTGCATACTATTGTCACTATTGAGGCTTATAAAGCGTTTTAAGCTGGATGTATTAAAAAACCGTAAGCTAACGCCATTCTCATGGGGAAGCATTGACTAACCTACTAGAATCAGTGCAAAGGTACGGATAAAACATGTTTTCTCAATTAATTTCGCTCATTTCCTCGAACTTTTGCTCCAACAATGCTGTCTGTAGTATTTTTCATTTTAACCGGCCTAATGGGCCTAAGTTTCCTTCAACAATGTTTTTCACATTGTAACTGGCCGAATAGGCCTAAGTATGCACACACTGAAAATAGAAGAATGGACAGAGTTTTCATGGTGAAACAATGTTCATATGCTAACTTCAGCGTAGAAGCACGCTTAGAACATGGTTTTGCTATAGAATACACGTATTGCTATTGATTATAACTGTTTGCACACCATTGTCACTATTAAAGCTTATAAAGCGTTTTAAGCTGCATGTATTACAAAAACTTGGACTAAGGCTATTCTCATGACATTGACTAGACTACTAGAATCAGTGCAAAGGTACGGATAAAACATGTTTTCTCAATGAATGTCACTCATTTCCTCGAACTTTTGCTCCAACAACGTTGTCTGTAGTATTTTTCATTTTAACCGGAATAATGGGCAAAAGTGTACAAACACTGAGAAAACAAGAGTGGACAGAGTTTCCACTGCTAAACAGTGTTTTTAATGCTAAATTCAGCGTAGAAATGTGTTTAGAACATGGGTTTGCCATAGATTACACGTATTTCCATTGTTTATAACTGTTTGCACACCAATGTCACTATTACAGCTTACAACGTTTTTAGCTGCATGTATTAATAAAACGTAGACTAACGCTATTCTCATGGGGAAACATTGACTAACTTACTAGAATCAGTACAAAGGTACGGATAAAACATCTTCTCTCAATAATTTTCATTCCATTCCTCCACTTTTTCCTCCAACAATGTTGTGTGCAGTCTTGTTCATTGTAACCGGCCTAATGGGCCTAAGTATGCAAACACTGAGAAAAGAAGAATGGACAGAGTTTTCATTGCGAAACAATGTTTATAATGCTAAACTCAGCGTATAAAAACACATTTAGAACATGGTTTTGCCATAGAATACACGTATTTCCGATAATTGTAACTGTTGCACACTATTGTCACTATTACAGCTTAAAGAGAGCTTTATGCTGCATGTATAAAGAAGACGTAGACTAAGGCTATTCTCATGGGGAAGCATTGACTAAGCTACTAGGATTAGTGCTAAATGACGGATAAAACATGTTTTCTCAATGATGTTCACTCATGTCCTCGAAGTGTTCTATCATCAATGTTGTGAGCAGTCGTGTTTATTGAAACCATAGAATTAGAAGGACTAGAATGCGTGCTTAGTCACGTGACGCATAATGACTAAGGGAAATCAAAATGGTACCAACACGTTGGCAAGAAAACTGCAAGAAGTCACAGTGGAGAGTGCTTCGTAGCAGTCTTCCTTGCTTTCTCGAAATGTTTTCACAAATTTCGTGCATTTATTTCGGAGATCGTGTGACAGCTACAAACGTG
>WIPJ01067483.1:8405-21887 GCA_018155075.1 Cassiopea andromeda | reverse complement strand
ATTGGTAGAGGTTTTGCCTGAAAAGCAAGTCAAAACTAATGCCAAGTCAGATGATACTATAAACTTAGACCTACATTGCTACGCTCTGAAGTCGATACCTGTAAATAAATCAACTAAAAATGGTTGAAAATAAATTAATTTCAAATACTTATGGTACTACTTACTAAAATATGACTTGTTCTCGATATTCTGTTGCTTTACTGCACTCCAGCAGCAAAAAAGGAGGAGCGGTGTAAACTCTTTGCACTACGAGTCCATTGTTTACACACATCTTTTGCCAACGTGTTGGTACCATCTTTACTCTGCATGTGTATTATGCACAAAACAAAAGGGGAACAATAGACCGCTCATTCTAGTCCTCTTATTTCTATGATTGAAACAGGCCTTATGGGCCAAAGTATGCAAATACAGAAAAAACAAGAACGGATAGAGTTTTCATTGCGAAGCAATGTTTATAATAATAAATTCAGCGTAGAAACACACTTAGCACATGGTTTTGCCATAGACTGCACGTATTTCCAATGATTATAACTGTTTGCACACTATTGTCACTATGGTGGCGAATAAAGCGTGTTAAGCTGCACGTATTACAACAACGTAAACAAACGCTATTCTCATAGGGAAACATTGTCTAAGCTACTAGAATCAGTATAAAAGTAGGGAAAAAACAGGTTTTCTCAATGATTTTCACTCATTTCTTCGAAATTTTCCTCCACCATTGTTGTGTGCAGTCCTGTTCATTGTAACCGGCATAATGGGCCTAAGTATGCAGACACTGAAAATACAAGAATTGATAGAGTTTTCATGGCGAAACAATGTTTATAATTCTAAATGTAGCAAAGAAGCACGTTTAGAACATGATTTTGCCATAGAATACATGTATTTCCAATGATTATAACTGTTTGGGCACTATTGTCACGATTACAGCTTATAAAGCGTTTTAAGCTGCATGTATTAAAAAACGTAGACACGTTTTAAACATGGTTTTGCCATAGAAACGACAAGAATGGACAGAGGTGTCATTGCGAAGCGATATTTATAACGCTAAACTCAGCATATAAAAACACATTTAGAACATGGGTTTGCCATGGAATACATGTATTTCCAATCATTATAACTGTTTGGGCACTATTGTCACTATTACCGCTTAAAGAGAAATTTCATGGCGAAACAATGTTTATAATGATAAATTCAGCCTAGAAATACATTTAGAACATCATTTTGCTATAGTATACACGTATTTCCAATGATTATAACTGTTTACACACTATTGTTACCTTTACAGCATATAAAACGTTTTAAGCTGCATGTATTAAGAGAAGTAAACACATTGTGAACATGGTTTTGGCATAAAATACACGTATTTCCAATGATTATAACTGTTGGCACACTATTGTCACTATTACAGCTTATAAAGCGTTTTAAGCTACATGTATTAACAAACGTAAACACATTGTAAACATGGATTTGCCATAGAATACACGTATATCCAATGATTATAGTTGTTTGGACACTATTGTCACTAGTACGGCTTAAAGAGAGTTTTAAGCTGCATGCATTAAGAAAACGGAGACTAAAGCTATTATCAGGGGGAAGCATTGACTAACCTACTAGAATTAGTGAAAAAGTACTGACAAAACATGTTTTCTCAATGATGTTCACTCACATCCTCGAAATGTTGCTCCAACAATGTCTTGTTCATTGAAACCGGCCTAATGGACCAAAGTATGCAAACACTGAGAAAACAGGTTTGGACAGTGTTTTCATGGCAAAACAATGTTTTTAATGCTAACTACAGTGTAGACACACGTTTAGAACATGGGTTTGCTATGGAATACACGTATCTCCACTGATTATAACTGTTTGCACACTATTGTCACTATTAGGGCTTAAAGAGTGTTTTAAGCTGCATGCAGTACAAAAACTTGGACTAAGGCTAATCTCATGGGGAAACATTGACTACACTACTAGAATCAGTGCAAAAGTACGCATGATACATGTCTTCTCAATGATTTTCACTCATTTCCATCAATAATGTAGTGTGCAGTCTTGGTCATTGTAACTGGCCTAATGGGCCTAAGTATGCAACCACTGAAAAAACAAGAATAGACAGAGGTTTCATGGCCAAACATTGACTACAATGCTAAATTCAGCGTAGGAACATGTTTAGAACATCGTTTTTGCCATAGAATACACGTATCTCCAATGATTATAACTGTTTGCACACTATTATAACTATTGTCACAATAACAGCTAATAAAGCATTTTAAGTTGCATGTCTTATTAAACCGTAAACTAACGCTATTCTTATGGAGAAACATTGACTAAACTACTAGAATCAGTGCAAAATTACGCATAATACATGACTTCTCAATGATTTTCACTCATTTCCATCAATAATGTAGTGTGCAGTCTTGTTCATTGTAACTGGCCTAATGGGCCTAGGTATGGAAACACTGAAAAAAACGAGAATGAACGGAGTTTTTATAGCCAAGCAATGTTTACTATGCTAAATTCAGCGTAGAAACCCTTTTAGAATATGGTTTTGCCATAGTATACACGTACTTCCAATGATTAGATCGTTTGCACACTATTTTCACGATTGAGGCTTATAAAGCGATTTAAGCTGCATGCATTAAAAAAACGTAAACTAGCGCTATTCTCAGAGGGAAACATTGACTAAACTACTACAATCAGTGCAAAGGTACGGATAACACATGTTTTCTCAATAGATTTCACTCATTTCCACAAAATGTTCCTCCAACAATGTTGTGTGCAGTCTTGTTCATTGTAACCAGCCTAATGGGCTTAAGTATGGAAACACTGAAAAAACAAGAATTGACAGAGTCTTCATAGCCAAACAATGTTTATTATGCTAAACTCAGCGTAGAAACATGTTAGAATATGGTTTTGCCATCGATTCCAGTAAAATCCAATGATTATATCTGTTTGCACACAATGGTCACTATTACAGCTAATGAAGAGGTTTAAGCTGCATGTCTTATAAAAACGTAAACTAACGCTATTCTTATGGGGAAAGATTGACTAAACTACAAGAATCAGTGCAAAAGTACGCATAATACTAGTTTTCTCAATGATTTTCACTCATTTTCTCGAAGTTTCCCTCAAACAATGTGTTATGCAGTTTTCTTCATTGTAGACGGCCTAATGGACCTAAGTATAAAAACACTGAAAAAAAACAAGAATAGGCAGAGTATTCATGGCAAAACAATGTTTATAATGCTAAGTACAGTGTAGAAACATGATTAAAACATGGATTTTGCCATAGAATACACGTATTTCCAATGATTATAACTGTTTACACACTATTGTCACTATTACAGCATATAAAGCGTTTTCAGCTGCATGTATTAAGAAAACGTAAACTAACGCTATTGTCATGGGGAAAGATTGATTAAACTACTAGAATCAGTGCAAAATTACGCATAATACAAGTGTTCTCAATGATTTTCACTCATTTCCTCGAAATGTTCCTCAAGCAATGTTCTGTGCAGTTTTGTTCATTGTAATAGGCCTAATTTGTCAAATGTATGCATACACTGAAAGAACAAGTATGGACAGAGTATTCATGGCAAAACAATGTTTATAATGCTAAGTACAGTGTAGAAACATGATTAAAACATGGATTTTGCCATAGAATACACGTATTTCCAATGATTATAACTGTTTGCACACTATTGTCACTATTACAGCGTATAAAACGTTTTCTGCTGCATGTATTAAGAGAACGTAAACTAACGCTATTGTCATGGGGAAAGATTGATTAAACTACTAGAATCAGTGCAAAGGTATGCATAATACATGTGTTCTCAATGATTTTCACTCAATTCCTCGAAATTTTCCTCAAAAAATGTTGTGTGCAGTCTTGTTCATTGTAACTGGCCTAATTGGCCTAAGTATGCACAAACTGAAAAAGCAAGAATTGACAGAGATTTCATAGCCAAACAATGTTTACAATGCTAAATTCAGCGTAGAGACACGTTTAGAACATGGTTTTGCCATAGAATACACTTATTTCCAATGATTAGAACTGTTTGCACACTATTGTCACTATTACATCTAATAAATCGTTTTCAGCTGCATATCTTATATCAACGGAAACTAACGCTATTCTTATGGGGAAACATTGACCAAACTACTAGAATCAGTGCAAAAGTACGCATAATACATGTATTCTCAGTGATTTTCACTCATTTCCTCGAAATTTTCCTTCAACAATGTTGTATGCACTCTTGTTCATTGTAACCGGCCCAATGGGCCTAACTATGCAAACACTGAAAAAACAAGAATCGACAGAGGTTTCATGTCATAGCAATGCTTATAATGCAAAATTCAGCGTAGAAACATTTTTAGAACATGGTTTTGCTATAGAATACACGTTTTCCCAGTGATTATAACTGTTTGCACACCATTATCAATATTACAGCATATAAAGCGTTTTAAGCTGCATGTATTAAGAAAACATAAACACTTTTAGAAGATGGTTTTGCCATGGAATACACGTTTTTCCAATTACAGCAAATATACAATTTTAAGCTGCATGTCTTATAAATACGTAAACTAACGCTATTTTTATGGGAAAACATTGACTAAACTACTAGAATCAGTGGTGTAGAAGTACGCATAATACATGTTTCCTCAATGACTTTCAGTCACAACATCGAAATGTTCCTCCAGTAATGTTGTGTGCAGTCTTGTTCGTTGTAACCAGCATAATGGACCTACGTATGCAAGCAATGAAAAAGAAAGAATGGGCTGAGGTTTCAAGGTTAAACAATGTTTATAATGCAGAATTCATCGTAGAACCATTTTTAGAACATGGTTTTGCCATTGAATACACGTATTTCCAATGATTGTAACTGTTTGCACACTATTTTCACAATTACAGTCACAATCATAACATAATTACAATTCTCACAATCACACATTTTGCTCCAGCAATGTTGTGTGCAGTCTTGTTCATTGTAACCAGCCTAATAGGCCTAAGTATGCAAACACTAAAAAAACAAGAATGGAAAGAGGCTTCATGGCCAAACAATGTTTATAATGCTAAATTCAGCGTAGAAACCTGTTTACAACATGGTTTTGCCATCGAATACACGTTTTTCCAATGATAATAACTGCTTGCACACAATTGCCACTATTACAGCAAATAAAGCATTTTAAGCTGCATGTCCTATAAAAACATGAACTAACACTATTCTGATGGGAAAACATTTAATAAACTACTAGAATCAGTGCAAAAGTACGCATAATACATTTTGCATCAATGAATTTCACTCATTTCCCGAAGTTCTTCTCCAACAACGGTGTGTGCAGTATTCTTCATTGTAACCAGCCTAATGAGCCTAAGTATGAATACACTGAAAAAACACCAATAGTCAAACGTTTCGTTGGCAACCATTGTTTACAATGCTAAATTCAGCGTAGAAACATGTTTAGAACATGGTTTTGACATGGAATACAGGTATTTCCAATGATCATAACTGCTTGCACACCAATATCACTATTGCAGCTTATAACGCGTTTTAAGCTGCATGTGTTATAAAAACGTAAACCAACGCTATTCTTATGGGGATACATTGACTAAACTACTGGGATCAGTGCAAAAGTACGCATAATACATGTTTTCTCAATGATTTTCATTCATTTCTTCAAGACTTTCCTTCAACAATGTTGTGTGCAGTCTTTTTCATTCTAGCCGGCTTAATGGGCCTAAGTATGCATACACTGAAAAGACAACACTGGACAAAAGTTTCGAAGCCAAACATTGTTTACAATGCTCAATTCAGCGTAGAAACATGTTTAGAACATGGTTTTGCCATCGAATACACGTATTTCCAATGACTATAACTGTTTGCAAACTATTGTCACAATTACAGCTAATGAAGCGTTTTAAGCTGCATGTCTTATTAAACCGTAAACCAACTCTATTCTTATGGGGAAACATTGCCTAAAGTACTAGAATCAGTGCAAAAGTACACATGATACATGTTTTCTCAATGATTTTCACTCACTTTTTCGAAATGTTCCTCCAACAACGTTGTGTGCAGTATTCTTCCTGGTAACCGGCCTAATGGGCCTAAGTGTGCATACACTGAAAAAACAAGAATGGACAGAGGTTTCATGGCCAACCATTGTTTACAATGCTAAATTCAAAATAGAAACATGTTTAGAACATGGTTTGACATGGAATACACGTATTTCTAATGATTATAATTGCTTCCACACCAATGCCACTATTTCAACTGATAACGCTTTTTACGCTGCATGTCTTATAAAAGCATAAACTAACGCTATTTCTATGGGGAAAAATTGACTAAACTAGTAGAATCAGCGTAAAAGTACGCATAATACATGTTTTCTCAATGATATCACTCATGTCCTCGAAGTGTTCCTCCAACAATGTTGTGTACACTCTTGTTCATTGTAACCGGAATAATGGGTCTAAGTATGCAGCCACTGACAAAACAAGAATGGACAGAGTTTTAATGGCCAAGCAATATTTATAATGCTATGTTCAGCGTAGGAAAATGTTTAGAATATGGTTTTGCCATCGAATACACGTTTTCCCAATGTTTATAACTGCTTGCACACCATTGCCACTATTACAGCTAATAAAGCATTTTAAGCTGCATAACTATAAAAACATGAACTAACGCTATTCTTATGGGGAAACATTTACTAAACTATTAGAATCAGTGCCAAGGTACTCATAATACATGTTTTCTCAATGATTTTCACTCACTTCCCTGAGATGTTCCATCAATAATGTAGTGTGCAGTCTTGGTCATTGTAACTGGCCTAATGGGCCTAAGTATGCAACCACTGAAAAAACAAGAATAGACAGAGGCTTCATGGCCAACCAATGCTTATAATGCTAAATTCAGCGTAGAAACAAGTTTAGAATATGGTTTTGCCATAGAACACTTAGAATATTTTCATTGATTATGCCTTTTTCCACACTATTGTCACAATTACAGCTAATGAAGCGTTTTAAGCTGTATGTCTTATTAAACCGTAAACTAACGCTATTGTTATGGGGAGACATTGACTAAACTAATAGAATCAGTTCAAAAGTACGCATAATACATGACTTTTCAGTCATTTTCTTTCAGTTCCTCGAAATGTTCCTCCAACAATGTTGTGTGAAGTCTTGTTCATTGTAACCGGCCTAATGGGCCTAAGTATGCAAGCACTGAAAAGGCAAGAATAGACAGAGGTTTCATGCTCAAAGTATGCAAACAATGAGAAAGCAAGAATTAACAGAGGTTTCATGGCCAAACAGTGATGGTAGTGCTAAATTCTACGTAGAAACACGTTTAGAACATGGTTTGGAAACAGAATACACGTACTTCCACTGATTATAACTCTTTACACACTATTGTCACTTGTGCCGCTTAAAAATCGCGTTAAAGCTGCATGTAGTATAAGAACATAAACTAATGCTATTCTCATAGGGAAACATTGACTAAACTGCTAGAATCAGTGTAAATGTACGCATAAGTCATGTCTTCTCAATGATTTTCATTCAGTTCCTCGAAACTTTGCTCCAACAATGTTGTGTGAAGTCTTGTTCATTGTAACTGGCCTAATGGGCCTACGTATGCAAACACTGCAAAAACAAGAATGGATAGAGGCTTCATGGCCAAACAGTGATGATAATGGTAGATTCAGCGTAGAAACCTGTTTAGAACATGTTTTTGCCATAGAATACACGTATTTCCAATGGTTATAACTTCTTGCACACTATTGTCACTGTTGCAGCTTATAAAGCGTTTTAAAGCTGCATGTAGTGCAAAAAAGTAAACTAATGCTATTCTCATGGGGAAAGATTAACTCAACTTCTAGAATCAGTGCAAAAGTACGCCTAAATCATGTTTTCGCAATGATTTTTATTCATTTCCTTGAGGTTTTCCTGTTATTTCTAATGACACAGGTGAAGAACTCTAAGTACTTTCAGCAACTGAAATTGCAATATTCAGTGTGTCCAATCTGGATATATCGAATATCCGATATCCGGAGAATTGGGCACTTTTGAGGTATCCGATATTCAGATACGTATTCGATAACTATTCGGATAATGTCAAGGCATTTGCAGAGGAAGGTAGCAGGATTGTAGAGTCAAAGTTGTTAGAATGAGGTAATATTTGGCGCTTAGACCATGAAGGACTACAAATCTCTCTGTGATGTTATTGTTGAGGATTTCAAAAGAGTTTTGCAACAAAATTGCACATTTGCAATCAGAGTGCTAGTAGCAAACTAACAAGAACTTTCATATCTTAGGGCTCTGATATACCCAAAAGCCGTAGGAATGTAAAAGATCAATACATGAACATTACTGTTTGACTTTACGGAGCCTTGCCAATCAACTGAATGCAAAAGAATCTGTACTTTCATGCAGCAAACTTTAGATGGCGCTAAATTGACTAGAAAGCTGATGCTCTGATGCTTAGGCACCAAGAGTACAATGAAAAAATGGGTACCGAAAAAAATATTTGACTATTTGCTATAAATAAAGTGTTTTGAAACGCACTAATAGCAAAATTAGACACATAATATATTAAGAAAGACCCCTCGGATTGGACACACTAGTATTCACCAGTGAGTTAAGTGATCAGCACGTATTACTGAAGATTGCGGGTAGTTTGAATGAGATCTTTTGCAAAAGTATGTTCGGGAGAACATTCCTTCAATGGTGTTTACATCTCAGAGCTGTTGTGGTCATTTTTGTTGGTGTTGTATCAAAGAGGGCAAAATTCTTCTTGCCCAAATTTCGTCAATTTCTGCCAATCGGATGCCTCTTTTGTCGGTGTTTAGTGCTTACGTAGGAGGCTCAAGTCAACAAAATGAGAAGCAATTGAATCTCGCGCCCTTGCATGCCTGGTGAAACATGCTACGATATGACAATTTACATTTCTCACTATTATGACTTAGGGCCCACATACACTACTAGTTTAAGCAGCAGTAAGACAGTCCAAGACACTACTTAACACTAAAAATAGTTGTTTCCGGCTTACTTTTGCCAGAGTAGTACTTCCAAGATTAACGGCAGTCGTCAATTTACAGCCTTCAACGATAATTTGATAGTATGACATGACGCTTATTGTTTCTCAGTCTATTGCATGACTTCAATCAAGCGTCTATTGTGTGTATGCCAAAAGCGAACAATTTTAATCTGTAATGACAGAATTTTCCAAACTGAGCACCTCCAAGAGATGCTCAATTCTAGCAAGCGGTTCCTTTCATGTATACTTAAGCACTTATCTTGCATTTCTGACCAAATACACTATGTGCTGAGGTGCTAATTCACTTAACAGTCAAAACATCGGTAGGCATGCAAGTTTAAGCCTGTAGTGTATTGTCACAAACTAGATTTGCTTATTAAATAGTTTAAAAAGAAAAGCGCTGGGCAGACACAAAGCATACTTCTATCTCAACGACCCCAGCATACACTCGTCCTAAAGAATCCATTCACTTCCCAGCACGCCTGCTATTTCTTGGCCTCTGTACTGGGAGAACGAAAGTGTTCGTAAAAGTTATAAGAGCAAAGAAATCTACTATATACATCACACTTCCTCCCTTAGTTTGAATTTCTCGCTAGCAGGAAATGAAATCTGCAGAGTTGGTGGTTTCGGTTGGACAGCAGCAACAGCTTATAGTCTCTATTCACATCTATAGCCATTCAATGCTGATGCTGGTCGTCTGAGAGCTGTAATTAAATCAGAAATAAGTAAAGACTTTCACTAGGCTTTGGCAATGATCTCTGCGGGAATGTAATAATTTGTCTCAAACTGTACCGATGCGTCAGGCGAATAGAGCGTAGTTCACATCGAATGCCAAATTAAATGTAGCAATTTCTATCGTTAAACACAATAGAAAGAAAACATCGAGGGTTCTAGCTAAACAAAACAAGCAAATAAATGGATAGAAGCGAAAATATAGTCTTTAAACCTAGCTAAATTCTTCAATTAAGTTCTGATCTATGAAATCGTCCGAAGCCCATAAAGCTTCTCTTGTCTCTAACTGAACGAATTATTTAGTTTCGAGTCTACCTTTTTCGTTCCTTGTACGCATCTTGTCCAGCACTTTTCTGACTAATTTGCTCACTTCTATTAGTTTGTCTGATTTATCGGGTTTCAATCTGTCTATATTCACCACTGAGTGTCTCTTCGAGTTGCTCATATTTAACCTAACGTTTTCATTCTATACAATGTCCACAATTTCGTAAGCCCTAACCAATGAACACAGTCTAAGCCACTTTTCTTTTCGCCGGCTTTCATTAAAATGTATCCCCGACTTTGAATTTTGACGTTTCAGCACGATGCTTTTTATCATTTTCCATTTTATATCTATCCTTTTCGATCTTATACAATTCGCGAACTATCTGATACGCTTCCCGTTAGTTGTTTACTCTCTCACTCAAGAAATCGGTGTCATATTGTCTAATTGGCGATTGCAATTCTATTTTGGGGGAGATGTTGAACTGTCTACAAAACATGAGAAATGCTGACCTCTCTTTCGCTATAGTGTGTGGGGGTGGTGCAGTAAGCCCCTACGAAATCTGGTAAAAATACATCCCAATTGTTCTTCCCTTTGTTAAGTAGACACGACAGCTACATTTTTAAAGTGCTATGGAATCTCTCACATAGGCCATTAGCTTGTGGATGATATGAAGAAATTGTGTAATGCTTAACGTTAAGTATCTTACAAGCTTTCTTTACAAGATCAGATAAACATGATGAGCCTCTTTCCGATAATATTGCCGTAGGATATCCAAAGTCATGGGAGAAAATACTAAAACAATCAACAACCTCTTTCTCTGTAGCTTCTTTTAATGCGTATGCTGCATCCTATCGCGTGAAGCGATCCTGGAAGGTCATAATGTAACGCTTGCCTCCCTCAGTAACCGCAGTGGTTCCACAACGTCGACCCTAACAATTTCGAGAGGTTCACTAACTGAAATTAGATTTAAAGGCACTGGCCGAATACATTTAGGTGATTTCCTCTTTGCACATTCTTTACAGTATTTGTAAATCCATAATGACGCCCTAGTTAGGCAGAATATTAGTGTACACTAGACTCAAAAAGAAAATGTATCATGTTTCCGCTGCCTATTTCACAGGTATTATAATACATTGTGACTTTCGAGAGAGACTAAGAGTTTTTCATTCTTTTTTGGAGAAACACTTGTGTTTATTAGTGTGTGTGAGAAACACATTGCTGCTGCGTTGCTGTGGAAACGAACAGTAATGAAGGTTAAAGAGAATGGCTAAGATTCATTTACTAGCAAATATTTTTCAAATTCAAAGTAATAGCTAACTATTCCGTCTCAGAAATGACTTTAAGGCCTGCAAGAGCTTAAAATGTCTGATTTCTTTATGGGTCTATATGCGATAGAAATAATAAAGCACGTAAAGACATCTTCTGTCAATATTGTATATTATACAATAAAATTTTATTGGTTAGCATCAGTCTCCTAGAAGGTGTACTTTGTCTTATAACGTGGTCAGTGTAAATTCTGCCGAGTCTGTGAGAATTGATTGTTAATAAAATTCTGCAACAGACTATCAATATTGCTACACTCAGTGGCGGATCCAGACCAGGGCTAACAGTGCTTGAGCACTGGTCAGATTTTCAATCCTAAATAGCTGGCTGAATTAAAACGGGAATTATCAAAAGTAATCACCAGTATTTACTCCTCATGGACAATGCTAATAAAGCACTATCGCTGCTTATTTCAGTCTTTCTCAGAATAACCACCTCTAGGATACCAGGTGTCTTTTGCGGACGCAGAAGGACGTATTATCCAATCAGTTATCACTTTGGGAATATGCTCGTCAAATCACTATTCAGCCCTGGTCAGTCTGTAATATACAAAGGCTCAACTACCCTGGATCCAATCAGATCTCTCTATTTTGTAAACAATTTTTGGATGAGCCCTGGTCAAATGTAAATATTCTCTTTCATCCAATGAAAACATCGCCCTGACCAGGGCTCAATTTCTCTTAGCCAATCACTACACTCCGTGACTAGGGCTCGACTATGTCAACATGAGTACTACATGTGAAATTGTTGATGTTGAAACAGTGCCCTCGTGGCTAGAAAGACGATAGGTGTTGAGTGCTTTACGTGAGAATAGGCAATTACTTTGAGGTACTAGAAATGTCTGAATCGGTTAGGGAAATCCATGATGCTAATTCTCAGAGCTGCAGTTCCCTGCCTGTCAAGAAACCAAATGCCCTAGTATAATACCAGTGAGGTAAGTCGCTTCTATGATTTGGATAATATTACGGCCATTTGACTAAATACGTTGGAGCCCTAGGGTAAAGGGTGCACGTACCCCTCCCAAGCTTCATGACACTGTTGGTAAGGTCCCCCTTTGCAGGTTCTAGATCTGTCTCTTTTGTTTGCGAGAATGCCCCTTGCCTCTGAACTCAACATTTTGAATGCTTCCTAATTCCTTGCATTTGGCTGTTGCGCTGAATTTTACTTCCGCTTAACACTATTTCCGTTGTCAATTGCTTATTTTTGTGATGAAGTCAGGTATTGAACTGAGCAGGTGCTGGATTTCAGCGAGTCAAGTTTATCAAGCCTCACACTTAATGCCAAACCCATGTTGGAAATACCCCAACCTTGCGAGTTTCAACAGATTGAGAGAAGCGTGTGCGGTTTTAACTTTTTTATAAATTCAACAAAACAAAACAAAACGAAGTAAACAACGTGCTTGATTGCTTCTTTACTGAGGTCTAGAATATCGAATTTCAAGTCAATAATAAAAGTCGGACCAACTGGCCCTTTTTTTTCATAGTTCTGAGATATTTTCCACACCCATATAGCCACGCCCACGATCTTTTTGTTGAGCCCTGGTCAGATTTCTCCCTGGATCCGCCCCTGACACTGCCATTTCATAGACCTGAAACAAGAATTTGGCTTTCAATGGAGCGTTGTACCACTAAAAGAATGTAGATTCTTTGTATCAAAGAGGGCTTCACTACAATTTGAATAGCACTGCAGAAGCTTAAATGATGTGATGTTTATCAACTGGTTGATAGAGTGATGTAATAGATTATGGGCATTTAAGTTTCTTTTTGTGAATGTGAGATCAAGCCATTTGGGCATAACATATCATCACCCTTCAAGATGGTATTTGAATCCAAAATAGCTTTCTTGTCATCAACACACAAAATGAAGAAATCTGAGGAGAATGGATATTCTTTGTAATGCAGTTTCCATTGTTTTAATACCTCTATGCAGTTATTCTGGGACAATGATCCAAAATCCACTTAAACTGCCAAGGATTGGAAGTATTACTCTAACTATTATCTCTTTGAATCTTGCTGTAAGCCATATCCAGAGGCCTTCAAGAAATGTGAGTGTAAAAGCAAACCCAAAAGCAGACTTGTTTTTGGACAATAAACTTCTGTGATAGCAAAAATGGGCTGCTCTGATGCACCAAAG
>WIPJ01067482.1:41294-52261 GCA_018155075.1 Cassiopea andromeda | reverse complement strand
ATATATATTAATACTACTGACTTAGTCTTGATGAAGGCTGATGTCTGCATTATTCCTAAACTACAAGAATACTTAGTTTTTCGCTGGGCCTCAATATTCTCAAATTTTGAGCCTTTAACTATTCTTGAATTATTCTTAAATAACGAAGATTTAACTACGTCTCAAAGTTAAAGGATTATATTCAGTCTTTATCGATGTCTTACTTTATTAAAAAGCAAAATAAAAGTAGTGAAGAATAACAAATATTGTATCGAAATTGAAAGATTTAATCTACAAGCAGTACTATAACTCAAATATAAACATGAAACTTGAGCCGCGCATTATTTTTGAATTATTCTTAAATTTCAGCAATTCTGCGCCTGAATATTTCTATAAACTTTATTCATATAAAGAAAACAATGTGTACTCTTAAACTGAGCGAATTTGAGTCTCATTTTATTACAGACTAAATTTTTTTATAATAAAAGTGTGATGGCAAACAGGTACAAACGCTCTGATCTGCCTATAAACAACACAAAAGTGAGAAAAACATTTCTCTCCATCGGGCTGAGAATTTGAGTGCGAGAGCCGATGGTGTTCTCTGAGAGTCAAAGGATTATATTCAAATCACTAGTGATGTTTTACGTTATCATGAAGCAAAATAAAAGTGGAGCAGAATAACAAATATTTTACTGATAGTGAAAAAGTTGATCTACAAAAAATACTAAAATTTAAATGCAAAAATTTCTTAGTCTTGACGGCGCTTGAGTCTTGCCTTATTCTTAAATTTTTCTTTAATTTCAGCTATTCTGAGCCTGAATATTGTTATAAACTTTATTCTTATAAAGTAAAAGGTATGTTCATTGAGCCGTTTACCTTTCCACCAAGTGCACAGGCAAAACATTGGTACACAAATTTTATCGCTACAGGCCGAAGCAAACTTCCCTGTAACAAGTCAAGTGCTTAACCAAGGGAAGATTCAAAATAGTTATTAGCATAGATTATCACCCAAGCAAAAAATGCCACGGCTCCTTCTGCTGATAGCCTGCAATTGCACTTATGGAGGAGCCAAGTCCCTAACGTTCATATTGTGTTGCTTCTGGGGTGAAATGTTACTGTCTCATGAACAATAAGACATTTGCCATATAACGAGAAGAAACTTGTTTCAACTTCGTATTTGTAGCAAAGGGTGGCGTGTATAGACGCGATGGCTGCAGGTTGGGGCGTCAAATACAAAGCAAACCATTTGAAAACCACAGAAATGACAACGATTATCACAGAAGCTAAAAAGCATGGACAGATTTAATAAATACAGTGTGTGTAGAAACGATATCCAGCTACAACTAAAGGGCAATTCCAGCAATGAGTAGCAATAGAGACGAGGCTAATGCAGCATGGTGTAATGTGAAGTACACGTTGTTTTATAAGAAATTAGTTTATAAGCAGCCTAGTACTGGACGGGGATCGCATTGTGGTTAGAGCCCAAACTCCTGTGTCACCCAGCAGCGAATGGGTACCTGGCGGCAATACTGGGGAGATAAAGGCGACAAGAAAAAGGAACTGGCCACCCTACCTCATAAGCCGAGAGCCCAGGATAAGTGTACTCTCTAACAGGCACTCTCCTACGTACGAAAAATACGGGACTACCTTTACTTTAGTACAAGACAGCCTAAAATTTAGGGCACTTCTAGAACTACAAGGAAAGAGCTAAGAAACTTTAGGCAAATAGCACATTGAAATCGTTACCTGGGTTCAACTTAAAGCTGTACCAAAACAATGTGAGCATAACATTGCTTTTGAATTTGCCTCGTACTGCTTGTTATAATACTAATAGTTTACTATAGTCAAGTCTTGTCTATGTTTTCAATAATAAGAAAGTTTAAGAAACTTTAAGAATCAAATTGTGACCAAAAATTAAGAAACTTTTACTACTAGGCCTTGAGGCAGTTTTATGTATAAGAACGTGTAATGAGCATCAAAAAATGCAAAAGATACGGATAGTTTCGGGATATAATGATAGCGCGCTGCAAGACTACAGGCCTTCTTACGTCTGAATTAGGGTTCTATTGCATCAGTAGAGGGGTAGAAAGAACTTGGAGATACAGACAACGCATCTAGTTGTAGACAGTGCAATAATCATGTTAGGACCAAGGATATCTCTTGGTGACCCTGGGTAAGAGTGGTTACTAAATCAAGGTAACTGTTTACAAGCAACGAGGTGGTAAACAAAGGTTACTCGGTATAGCAAACTAGAGTCCAGAAGTCAAGGTTGCGGCAGAAGCTCCGAACGCTTTGTGGTGCACTAATAACAAAACATACCTTGGTAACGGGTAAAGTTCATGTTATGCCGCAATTACTGAAAATCACAGCGCGGTGAAATTGGAGACACAAACTTAACTTAACTAGCTTGTTGGATTAGAGTCACCTTTTGGTAAAAGAAGCTGGCACATTGAACATTGGGATACATCTGAGGTAAGGCAAAGGTAGTACCGTATACTTTCGTACGTAGGGGAGTGGCTGATAGAGAGGACACTTATGCTGAGCCATCGGCATTTGAGGTAGGGTGGCCAGTTGCTTTCCTCGCCGCCTTTACCTCCCCAGTGTTGCCAACAGATGCCCATTTGCTGCTGAGTGAACAGTGGGCGAGCATTCAGTCAGGGCATCGAGTCGGACTCGAACCGTAGACCTTCCGCATGGGAGGCATGCGCACTAACCACTATGCTACCTCGCCCCACAACTGAGTTACAAAGATCAAAAGAACCATGCACAGAGATGTGCGTTTTGTTACGCCATACGCCAAAGATTATATGCTATATCCACGTCTCTATGTTGATTGGAAAGCTAATTCCACGCCGGAACTCTTTGGGCCTAAGTGTATAAAATGTACCTTGGCCCAGATGCTAGAAAAAGCATTGGCTCCAACCATGTCCAATAAAGCAAGATTTGCAGGGGGGACAACACAGATTTGCAATTGCTCCTATTTTTACATACAAAAACAATACCCCTTGAGCTCTAGGATAAATCAGGATGTGACGTCTTTAAACCAAAACAACCCAGAAAGCACAAATATTGAAGAAAAGATACGTTTATTGGCAAACAAATCCCAGCCTTAACAAAACACACACTATTTCTAAGTTAATATGGGTGCAACCTCTGATCCCAGTCCTAAATATAATATTTGAAATTACAACACCGATCTACAGAGAGCGTAGCTTTCCCGATAGATCAGGCTTAAAATGGACATATCAAACAGAACTTCGACAATTAGCAGAGTTTTGAAAACGCTAGCAAAAAATGCCAGATCACTAGGAGCTCGTTCGCTACGTATATATTCCAAGACTACGATAACAAGAAAGGGTCTAAGCCAAGAAAAGACTAATTAATAGATAGGCAGCTTGGATTAAGAACTGGGCAAGATCGTTCCTAACCAAGCTTTCCTCTATAATCAAACAGTAAAGTTTTGTTTAACCACCAAATGCACTCTACATAATTCCCGTTTGAAATCCGTGGCCTTGGTTGACCTCCAAAGCCAAACTAATGATGTTAAAATGTCTTGCACTACGTTATTCTCTTATGCAGTTTAAAGCCATTCGTCACCAATTTGCTGTGAACGGCATGCGTGTATAGAGGGTTACGCGACAGGCTCCTTCGCAGCAGCCAAATAAATACATCCTACAGAACAATAGCTTTTGGAACAGCAATCCCACATCGATTTTCTACTTTTCTATCGTAATTATCTCTACTCGGATTTCGATAATTTGAGCTCTAGCTGAAACGCTAAGAGAAATGTTGACATTCTACGTCACCTCCAATTTTAATGACAAAATTGAAACTGTTTTCTCAACCAAAGTCGAGTCGACCTCGAGTGTGTCAAATAACCCGACGAGAAAATTGCCTCTGATGTTGACGAAATCCGAGTTGCAAGAATGTTTGATATTTTTACCATATCACGAATACGAAAAGTGCTTTGTGTATTTACAGGATGGGCAAAATCCAGAGGAACTTTCTCTCAGGTTAAACAATGCAAAAGCAGCATGTCAGCGGTAATTTGGCATGGCTTTGCCGTCATTTTTTGCATGCGCTACGAGTGTGTGAACACGTGCAAACGTGCGCCGGTGTTGTGTGTTCCTATGTATTTGTGTGTCTGTGTGTTTGCGTGTATGATCGCGGGTGTGTTTATGTGGACGTGTTTACGTGTTGTGCTTTTGCGTGTGTGTTGTGATGCAGTGGCGGCGCCAGGGGGCGGCTGGGAGGACTGCCCCCCACTACTCGCCAGGATCAATTTTCTATTTCATCTAGATTCGATGATAAATGCTAGGGTTTGGGTGATAAATGCTAGGGACCTCTAGCAAGATTTTGAAATGGATGTGGCATCAACATTACGTCATAATTCTAGGGCGTGGCAGACAAAATTTCCCCTCAGTATGCAATGGCTGGCCCGCCCCTATTGTGCTGTGCTGTGTTGCGTTGCACTCTGTTTTGTGCATGTTTAATGGGACATCCATTTCAATAGAGTCAAGTTCGTAGGAGCTAACGCTAACTAAATAGAACCCTTCAGGATATTTTATCAAAACACCCTCTATCGGCTATTTACATGGTTTTCATCTGTAATACACGTTCTCTATATAAGAAAGAGGTTCACAGGAAAGCAGTACCCAGCTGCTTAAAAAGTTAAGAAAGTTCAGTACTGGATTATTGAGACTTATGACAGATTTTTAGTGGCTATGTGTTTAAAAGTTCGATTTACTTGTGCACAGAATGCCAAATATGCTTCTGTTGTTTACTCAGATTTATCATCATTTCAAGTGTACATGATGCTTTTTCACTGTCAACTAATGTGCACGCACAAACATTGGAACGCAGATGTTTTTGCCAAGAAATTCTTAAGAAAGTCTCGATACAGGAGTCGTGAAAAAGTTACGAAATATCCAGTCAAAGTCCTTTCCCTCGCCCAATGGCGCATAGGGCGGCGCCTATCTCCGTTTCTATAGCCCTAGCCACGCGTCTGCGAATGCAGTGAAAGCTACAGCGGGGGAGCTGGTCCACTGGTAGCTCCGCGAGTCTAACTTTCTCACTCATTCCCTGCTTATGACCAATGACATTTTTATTGGCTTGCGTCAAAGCCCATTTTTCCTGTAGCTGAAACGCTTTATCTGTACTGTTAACCTAGAAGCATGCCGAACATCAAATTAAAATGTTCTTTCTTTAAAGAGATTTAAGATTAAAAACAATTAAAATCTTGACAAACACACAATATTTATGATAGAACAGCTGAAAGGACAAGATGATAGGCATGGCATTCAAGAGGCACGTCAATTCATTCACCAAACAACACAATTGCTGTGCGAATTAGAGAAAAAACACACGAGCAACAAAGACGCCTCGACTATTACAAATTTCGTAACTTTACAGATACACAGGTTTTTTTAAAGAGAATATCTAGCTTTTCGCAGGGCCTAAATATTCTTAAACTTCTTAAACATTCCTAAATATTCTGGATTTGAGTCTAGGATTATTCTGAAAGTATTCCAAAGTGCCTAAGGTATACCTTCATCTGAAAATCAAAGGAATATACATTCAAATCTTTGTTGATATCTTACTTTATCATAAAGCAAAACAAAAATGGAACAGAATAATAAATATGGCATTGATAGTGAAAAAGTTAATCTACAAACAGCACTATAACTCGAATACAGAAAAATTATAAAAACACAATATCCTTTTTATGAAAATAGAGTTTATAAGAATATTCAGGCTCAGAATCGCTGAAATTTAAGAAAAATTTAAGAATAATGCAAGGCTCAAGTTTCATCATTTGTTGTGTATTTGAAATATAGTATCGATTGTAGATTAACATTTTCACTATTAATACAATATTTATGATTCTGCTCCACTTCTATTCTTCTGTATGACAAAGTGGGTAATCAAATAAGATTTGAATACAATCCTTTGATTTTCAGAAGTAGTTACACCTTTGATATTTACGACTATTTTAAAAATAATCTAAGGCTGAAAACCGAAAAAATTTAAGAACATTGAGTGTCAAGGAAAAGTAGGTGTTCTCATAAAAAATTATGCATGGATGGAAATTTGAGCCTTGCACTATTTAAAAATAATTCTTAGATCACAGCGATTCTAAGCCTGAATATTCTGATATACTGTATCCCTATAAAAGTGTGTAATAAAACGTTTTGAAGTAAAACGAGTCATGAGAATTAGGGTCTCCAAACTGTCCTTACGAAGGCGTGATAGGGAAAATATGCACTCGACCTGAAACTCGGGTGGGACGAGATACTAGGCCAAGGGGCACAGTTGTGGTATAAAAATCTGACCTGATGATTCATTTTAAAAATACATTCGCATCGATTGTGCTTTTAGCGCAAAGAGAGCAATAATGAAGAGGCGGCTGAAGTAAATGGCCAAAGGTTGACAAATACGCGAAGAGAGTCCTCAAGCTGTGTAAATAGGATGGTTTATGGTTATTTTTATATGACAACCGAAACAAAATGAAAGATATATATCAACGTCATGGGCTATCACCTCGGTTCACCCACAAGATAGGGGAATGCGAAGCTAGACACCTTTTTACAAAAAGACGTAAGTCTTTGCCCAGGTTCAGTATTCCAAAAGCTTTTTCTATTTTGCGCCTAACGTTATTAAAAATAATTTTGTTAATGCCAAAGGTTTAACTTCTTCTTGAAAATCCAAGGAATATATTTAATGTCTCCATCCAAAAAACAAGACAAAAGTAGAACAGAATAATGAATATCGTGTTGACAGTACAGACGTTCATCTGAAACATTGTCACTCGAATGTAAAAAAAATCATGAGGAAGCTTGAACCTTGAATTCGTCCAAATTATTCATAAATCTCAGCGCTTTTGAGCCTCAATAGTCGTATAAATATTACTCTTATACAAAATGAGTGTATTTTTCTTGAATTCCCTTCATTTTAAGCGATAACGAAGCATAGCATTCTCATAGACTATCTTCATAAAAAACTGTGTAGTTTCACCCTTTGGTATGTTGTCCTATCCTTTTTGTTGTTGCTGTTGTTGTTGTTGTTGCTGTTCTTTATTTTGAGTAGGCTGTTATACCTAGCTTATTCAGCTAATGTAGGCCTACCATGCATGCCTCATCCACGCATGGGACCCCTAGTTTAACGTCCCTTCCGATGGATGGCGGAGTGAGCTGTTTTGGTGGGTCATTTGGAAGGTTGCCCATCCAGTTTCTGGCCGTACACAGCCATGCTTAACTTCACTTAAGCTAATGGAACTAGCTGGGTCGCTCGGCCACTCACCCCGTCCCCCAGTAAATAACTGAACGGCCATCTACCTATTTCCCGACTTCTCCCAGGTAGGTGTTCAAAAACAAAACAATTAAAAGAAAAATCAAAAGTGTTTTCCGTACACGCAAAGCAAATTCTCTTATAATCAGTCTTATCTCTTCATGATAAACTGTCTCATAAGATACTCTACTTACCAAAAAGTTCAGAAAGTCCAATATTGGATTTTGAGAGCTTAGAAAATTGACAAGTTTATATGTATTAAGAAGTCGAATTATCTTGGTATGAAATATTAGGTATGTCACGTTGGCTACTCTTAGACTCAAAGCCAGAAAAATTTTAGAGTATTGAGGATTAGCGAAGAGTTAGGCATTCCTATGAGAAAGTGTGTGTACGTAAAAGCCGAAGCATCAGGAAGCAGGTAACAGTTGGGAAATAAAGCACCATTGCAGTTTTTGTCCTTACACTCTTCATATTATAAGACGAATTTTACAAGAAAACAAACCTGAAATTTGATGGACATTAAGGAAAAAATTAGAGCAAGCCTGAGGCTGAAGCACTTTCATAAAATGTATTTTTGGATAAAGATGCATAAACTTTCCACAAAAATGCATGTGAACATTAAATGTCTTCTACATGTTCGCTCGAGGATTTACTTAGAGTCTTTATGCATTTGAGTTACAGTACTGCTGTTAGATTATCTTTTGCACTATCAAACAATATTTATCATTCTGTACTACTTTTGCTATGCTTTATGATCAAGTAAGACATCAACAAAGATGTAAATATAATCCTTTGGTTTTCATGCAAAGTTACCCGCTTGGTACTTTACGAGTCATTTACAAATAATCTAAGGTTCAAAAGCAATCATTTAGAATATGGAGGCTCATCAAAACATGATGTATTCTTTTAAAAAACGAAAGTATCTCTAAACTCTTCTTACAAAAAAGTAGCCTACGTGAATATTGAGGCCTAGATTCACTGAAATTTAAGGGTAATCAAGAAAAAGTTTGAGTTCTCTTTAGATAAAGTTGTGGAATGTAGATACCAAATACTGTGTTGTTCTTTTTATACTTTTATTATGAACTGGGAAAGCCAAAAAGAATTGAATTGTTCCTTTAAAGATATTTATGGACTCAAACTCAAGATAATTTAAGGATGGTGAAGTTCGGAGAACATAGAGTATTCCAATAAAAATGGAGTGGTCTACGCTTGCTTTTTCAGGGGGTCTGATTTATTAAGGGGGTTGGTTGCTTAACAGCCTTTTTCATTTCCATAAAAAGGACACTGTATTTCTCAAAAAAATAATTGGGTATTTCTTCATAAAAGCAACGAAACTGCTACAAAATTCTGAGACACAAACCAAACGAAAATCAAAACTCGGCTAGATAACGCGTTTTTTAAACGCAATGAGTCCTACTTGAGACATTCTTTGTGTACTGCAGCTGAGTATCATTTCATGGATTCACTCTGCAGTCTTCTCATTGCGATAAGGTGAAGTAGTAGGTTACTAATATTGGAATTACACTCTTTTCTTACAATAAAAATATCAAATATTTCGTTGAGCTTCAATGTTCTTGAATGTTTCTGGATTTCAGTCTTAGATTATTTTGAAATTATTCTTAGGAGCCAAAGACGTAACTTCGCCTGAAAATTGAAAGTATACACTCAGATATTTGCTGCTGTCTCACGTCATCATGAACCAGGAAAGAAGTGAAACAGAATAATAAACATTGTATCGGTAGTGCAAAAATTAATCTAAAAGCAACATTATAGCTCGAATGCAAAAACATTCTAAGTCTTTGCTTTATCTTAAATTATTCTTAAATTTCAGCGATTCTGAACCTCAATATTCTTATAAACTTTACTCTTATAAAATAAAAAGTGTGTACTAGACATTTGAACATTTGAGCTACGATTAGTTAAGAGGGAAAGGTTTGTGTAAAATCAGTGAAAAACTTTAAAAGGGATGTATATAGGTTATGAAAATGAGTCCCATATGTTGTTTTTTTGCAGACTGTGTGCAAGTAATGGGTTCATACTGTGATGCTATTGTTATGAGACATCCATAGACAGGAGCTGTTCAGGTAGGAATCTGTAGCATGGTGTACAGAGATGATTGTCGATCTTGGTTTAATGATTGATTGATTGACTGACTGACTGATTGATTGATTGATTGACCATTTGATTGATTGATTAGTTAACTGATTGATTGACTGATTGAGCAGTCAATTGATCACTTGACTGACTGAAAGAGAGTCCACTATGGAATAAATGGTGCGACTATTTTCGAATGCTAAAATGTTATCCTCTGTTAGGTGCTACCGCAAAATACTTCTCCCACTATGGAAAGAACAAGTTGGAATTTTGATACTGTACATGGAGAAAATATATATAACTACGGCCGATGCCATCTTTACGAAGATAAAGGTCACATCATAAAGGTAATCTTCAACACATAGTTGCTTGAATCTTCCGGTTTTTAGTACAAATTCACATCTGGTATAATACCTAATGTTTCGTTCAACTTCGCCATTCCTATAAAAGTGTTGAATTTGAGTGTTAGACACTCTCTTTTGTAAGAGTAAAGTTTATAAGAATATCAAGGCTCAAACTCATTGAAATTTAAGACAAATTTAAGAATCATGCGAGGCTCAAGCTTCATCAAGACATAAGACTAATTTTAGTATCCTAGTTATACTAGTGCTTTCAGATGTACTTTTGCATTATCGATACAAAATATAAACTCTTGCTTAGTTATATGATGTAGCAAAAACAACATTGATTGGAATAAATTCCTTACATTTTTAGGTGAAGTTGCATATTTGATATTTAAGAATAATTTAAGAATAATTCTAGCTACACAATCAGAAAAATTTAAGAATATTGAAGCTCGGAATAAATTGGGTATTCTTAGAGAAAGAAAAAGTGCAGTTCTTCAATTACTGAGCAACAAAAGGTGTAATTTCAACTGACACTCGAATGGTGAATTCAAACCTTTGCTTCTGTGCTACCTTGCCGCAAAAACAAATGAAAACACCACGAAAACAAAACGAAAACAGAGCAGAACATTTACGTTGGTATCTACAGCATAAAACTTGATCTGAAAAGCGCCCAAATAAAATAAAAAAGAAATCTGTTTCTTGAAGAAGTCTTACAATTAAGTGATTTTGATATAACAAAATATGCACTACTATGTTAGGGATATATTTCCATAATGCGCCAAACAAACAGAATACTGGCTGGGTGTATGACCAACGTTACAGTAGAGCAGGGGTGCCCAAACTACAGCCCACGGGCCAAATGTGGCCCTGCATCCAGTTATTATTGGTCCGCATGAAACTGAAAATACAGTTGTATATCATAGATGTATGTATGTATTGTCAATTATTGCAAACGTTTAAGAAGTGTCTGATAATGAAAAGTCCAAAGCACAGCATCACTGCTACCATTGAGGGCAATGTTATTGACATCATATACGTGGACTAGCTAGAAATCCACATTGACGTATCACTGTGCTACTTATGGCGTGTGTGGCCTGGCCCGTTGCCTATTGCTTGAAATATATTAGGACATAGCGAGAAATGTGGTGATTTTCGAATGTAACCTATCCAATCTTAGACAACTAAAATACCCTAGTATAGCTAAAATGACTCGTCAAGAGTCTGAGAACATAGTATACAAAACAACTAATGGCCTTAATA
>WIPJ01067482.1:10648-20961 GCA_018155075.1 Cassiopea andromeda | reverse complement strand
ATATATATATATATATATATATATATATATATGGCACAAGTATATATATACATATATATGTATGGCATAAGTATCATTATCATGTCAGTTCTTGGGTTTGTTTGAGTTTGACAACTAAAGTGTTCTTTCTCATAATTTGTCGGGGGCTCAGCCCCCATGTAGCATTGCCTAGATGGAACCGAGCCTCTAAGCCCCCAAAAAAGTTGGCGTCTAAGCGGTTTTGGAGACATTGGTTTACAGAATCCTTGTCCTAGCAACCAGTGCTGATCTCTTTATTGACTATCTGTTGCTAAGAAATGCATATCGATGACTTCATTGGAATTTCAGGATGTACGGTGGCACTATCAACATGCAAAAATGACTTGATTTTTGCCAGATGGAATCAAACACTCTTGTGTGGTAAAAGTGTACAATTCGTAGAATGTTGAAATATTTATAAGCACACTTACAAATCAAAACTAATTGAAGTAGCAGTACAATTGTGACCACGAAAGGACGCAAAGATTTAGACTCAATACAAACGAAGAGGACAAACGCACTAGGTTTCGCTATGTGATTTGTAGCTGCAGTTTTTCATATTCTGAAGCAGCCACGTAGCTTCAGGTACATATTTTTTATTAGGACGTTTTCTTGGTCCAGTTCTGAAACTTTCTTAACCTTTTCATGATTCCAGGATCAAAACTCTCTTAAGATTTTCTTAGCAAAAATTTGTGAGTTCCAATGTTTTGCCCATGGACGTTGATGGAAAGTGAAAAAGCTCCATGTACACTTGAAACGATGATAAATCTTAGTAAATAACAGAAGTTAAACTCTTAGATGGTAGCCAATATCATATACATGAAATTTTTTACACAGATAAATCGATTTTTAAATTTATCTTGCTTAACTTTTTGAGCAGCTGCGTACTACTTTCGTATAAAAAACCTGAACTATATTTGAAGGGTAAAGCCTGTCCTCACCCTTGCCTTGGGGGAGATGGCAAAACGTTTATACAAGATTGAACTGTGGCAGTCTTTCTGTAAAAATCAAAGGAGGACAGAGGCACTGAATTTTCCGAGTATTGTAGAAGTAGCAAAATATAGTGTTGAGTACAATTGCTCTTCATTAGAAAAAGTTTGCACAAATTGATGCTGAAGCATAAAGTGGTTTTCATATTAACAAAACGTGCATTTTCAATGGCGCCTGGGGCATTTTGCCTTAGCCTCCTAATACCAGCTACTGGTATCTATCTAGATTTTACCTCCGTTTCTCCCAATTCTTTGGGACTTGAAGGTGCCTCTGATGGGGCTTTAGTTCTGGCGCAAGCATTTAGGACTGGATGCCCTTCCTGACGTTACCAATTGCGTGCGGTGGGCCTCAAACTTAGGGCCATGTTGGTCTTAGTCAAGTGCATTACCGCTAGGCCACGACTGCTCTAATATCAGCTACTGGTATATAACCCCAAAAACGTTGGCAGGTCAATCTGCAGGTCAACCATCCAGGGGGGTGGCGCCGGGTATCGCATACGGGGGGATTTTGGGTGACACGCCCTAAAATTAAAAACGATTTGGTTGTCACACCCATTTTCAAAATCTTGCTAAAGGTTGCTTACCTCAACACTAAAATCTTTTCATTGACTTTGGACGAATTAGAAAGTTGACCTTGGGGAGGAATGGGAACAAGTCCTTCAGTGGTGCCGCCGCTGCAATCATCCCGCGATGTGAAAAATTATCACGTCAGCTTATTCATTTGGGGGACACTACCCTCTCCAAAGTAGTCCCTTCAGCTGTGTGTCTGCAAAGAAGCTAATATATATCTTTGACCCATCATTCCACAACAGAGGAATAATGGCAAATATGGAACTTGTAAGAAAATCGAATCTATAATACTTTATTGCAAAATTTAAAACAGGAATTGCATACTTACTCGCGTGGGAGTCGGTACTTGAAATTTCGACGTCAACAGGTACCGTACAGAATTCTTCAGGACATTGAACTCTGGTCTCCAGTTCAAACCACGAGCAATTGTTCAACTCAAACAGTATTCACCACCACTCAATCCTGAAATCCTTCGCAAAATGAACCAGCATTTCATCGGTTCCAATAGTCTTTTCCGAGGCTAGTCCTGAGAACTCATCCATCCTTAAACGTAGCTTAGTCTCAGGTGTTTAAACGGTAAGGAACTGGGATATGGGGATAGATTTCTCCCCAACGTCATCAGAACTTGATGCAAAGTACACTTTTGCAATTTATAATCCTTATTTGATAGGCATGCGTCCCCCTCAAAAACACGCCCGGAGTCTTACAATGATTGGGATAACATTTTTACCCTCAGTACTTGGGTATACAACGGTTTTTTATAAGAAACCTAGCTCACGGCCTAGTACTACGTTTCATAATTTCTGGCCACATTTTAGTTCTAAAAGTTTCTTAAAAGCTTCGAACTAAATTGCAGTGAAAACTTAAGCAGAACGTGGATGTAGCAGGCTATTTGTCCTACAACAAACAAAATGCGTCAGTACGTGTTAAAGTCTAAAGCAATGTCATATTCACATTGTTTTGGTTACGTTGAACCAGGTAACGATTTCAATGTGCTATTTGTCTGAAGTTTCTTAGCTCTTTCCTTGTAGTTCCAAAAGTTTCTTAATTTAGCCAACTAAATTGCGTACGCAGATGGTACGTAAAAGCGTATGCAGATGGTGAATGTAGCAAACTATTTTGTCCTACAACAAACAAAATGCGTCAGCACAAATTAAATTCTAAAGCAATGTCATATTCACAGAGTTTTGATACAGCCTTGCGTTGAACCACGTAGCGACATGCTTGAGCTATTTGTCTAAAGTTTCTTAGCTTTTTCCTTGTAGTTCTAAAAGTGTCTTAAATTTTTGGCTGTCTAGGTTGCTTGTAGCTTCCTATTAAAACACGTGCAGTGTTCTCTAGATACCATGAGATGGGTGTATCCCATTTTGATAATTAACGGAATTTCCACGCTTTTTTTATAAGGAACCTACATGCAGACGGTCGAAATATTCAAGGAAATTATACCTTTGCAATTTGAAATATTTTTATAACTGCAAATGATCCGGAAAAAGTAAGCCGGCTTCATTCATTCACAACAAAAAACTCAGATAGATACATTTATGAAAAATAGGTAAAATTCCGAACTTTGATGTTTCTTTGTGTCCGCACCACTTTTATGGCACTATATCTGGAGTGAAGCTTAAGGAACTATCAAGGTCCTTTTAGCACTAGAATTTGATAAAAAGAGGCCCAAAAATAAGGCACGTGAGGTAGTTTCCTTATAAAGCAAGCCCGTAGCCGGACCTGTGTTTCTGGAGTAGCAAAATTGCTGGAGGAATCATGCTGTACAAAATCTGAGAGCCTATTTAATACTTTATGTTATCGCAATCAAATTGATAATGTGTGGGGGAAAAGATGAATTTTCTAGCATGTCATGAAGACCAAGGTTAAGCTCAACCAAAATTTTAGGAGACCTCTCCTTAGCTACAAAGATAAAGCAACAATAAAAAAGTTCAAAAAAATTCCCAAGGGGGCAAAAAGCTGGCATTCTATTACCCAGGGGTGGCATTTGGTGTCCCATGGCTATGGGCCTGTCAGTAAGAGACTCGTGCATTAGGTACAGTAACATTTGACGATCAAATGACGATGCAAAGACAACAAGCAGCTAAGTGTGAAAATTTGCGAAACACCTAGAAATTCTAGCTACACTTTGTGCCCCCTCTCTTTTATAATAGAAGTTATATTCACCTCCCTACAGCGAAAGTCATACCTAAATCAAACTTTAAGAAAATTTAAAACACCGCGGCAGTTAAAAGAGGAAATATTGTCATGTTAAAACAATTAAATTCAAAACGTTTTCTACCCCATTTTTCAATTAATCCGCATAGTTCACAATTTAATCTAAGCATTCTCAATGGATGATGTAGTACTTATCTCTATCTTAAGAAAATCTATAAAAATTACCCAACCCCCTGCTGATTATTCGACTCCGCTCGAATTAAACAGGGAATATCAGAAATCCCCACAATGAATGTGAGGTGTACGGTATTGATAAAAATGTAATCACCATAAACCAGTTTGTTCGCGTTGGGTTTATTTCAAGGTATCTATAGACACAGGAAGCAATAGCGGCCGCCATATTTTAACCAAGGCCCTTCCAGAGTGAGACGGTCTAAGTGCCATTTTGAAAAAGCGCCAAAGAAAGATAACACAGGATGCAAAGAGCTTTTCCTTGTACTAAGTGAAATGACTCTGCTTCAATAATTTCTCTTCCTCTTTTGGTCGTTACGTACATGCAGTTTCAGCTCTCGCTTCTTCCATCAACCAAAAGGACAAATTAAATGAACGCTATCATGTCACTCCAGTAACTGCTGTAAAGAAGTTAAAAGAAAACGCATGGACTTCAACTTCAGAGCTTCCCAAATCTGTTTCTGTTGTAAAATCATGCAGTGAATATGTCACAGAGGCCATCTCGTCAAGATGCCTAAATCTGATGTCCAACACTTTCAAATTGTTCGTGAAGTCCCGTGGGGTAGGGGTTCCTGCCCCCATGAGAAATCCATAAATGAATAGGCGACTCCAGCATTCTTTGCATGACGCAAGAACTCCCCCCTTAAGGAAATATCCAGCATTATTTTATAAATACAAATGAATTCCAGTGGGGGTATCATTTGGAAAATCGTTGTGTTTGAGCCCCCAAGAGAGCTTTTCTTGGTTAGCGAGCATAGTACCACCAACCCCCGTCTTTATGGCTCCGCAAAAATTCGCATAAAATGGTAGTAAATAACACGGTTAATCTGCAGAAAAAATCAACAGAAAATAGCCAAGAATATTACGTAATTATTCCGAAAGAAAGAGCACATTTTGTGGGACCAAGAATTGTTGTGGTTTTTGCAGGTTAAAGTGCGAGCATAGGTTAGTCATTGGGTCAGCTTGGCACATTGCAAAAATACTCAACCCAAAGTTGCGATATTCTGAGTAAATGTTGCACAGAAAGGCTAAGTTGGAAAACCTTTCATTAGGACAAGTTTACCGTAGATAAATATTGGCATCAGAACTCATAACCCGGTCTCTTAATAACAATTCTAATATTGTTTAAGGTGCGCAAATAATTGACGAGGACTGCAAATCTGACGAGTTTTTGAATCAGTAATAGATCAGAGAACAAACATGTGAGTTTGTGTACACAAGTGCGAGTTGATTGTATTTGTTCAAAGCCTAGCTGTATAGCCAGCAGCTTGAAGGGGTAAAATATGTATTCAAAGGTTGAAAATTTATAAAAAAATCAGGATAGACGAGTATAAACGCTTTTTTTTAAGAAAGTGGTTTAACAGAAAGTAGTACTCAGTTGCTCACTGGATTTTTGAGACTTGGGAAAGTTTTTCAGTGTCTATGTATTTAAAATTCGATTTATCCGCATGCAAAATATTATATATCTATTGTTAGCTGCCTTCCAATATTTTAACCTCTATTGTTTACTAAGATTTATCATCATTTGAAGCGGCGTACATGCAGCTTTTTCACTTTCCACTAATGTGCATGTGCAAAACAATAGAACTCAGAAGCTCTTGTATAGAACGTCTCAAGAAAGTTTTGATGTTGGAATCGTGAAAACGATAAGACGGTTACAGTATTAAGTCACCAAAAACTTTCTTGTTAAAGACATATTTCTGAAGGCTAATCTAATGAGGTTTTAAAACTCAAAAAATGTAAAATTCAAAATGCCAAACTCTGCTAAGCGCAAACAGAGAGGCCCAGATGACCAAAATGTAACGAGGACAAGTAGAATAATGGAGAAAAAGTCATTTGAAAATGAAATTTATGTTCTACTAAGGAAGAAAAGTAATTTTGGAACTAAAAGCGAGAAATAATAAGTTCTACGGACTTCACTTTTTATGCTGTAAGATATGAGTCCTTTTGATAATATTCAGGATAATACGACTAAACATTTAAACTACTGCTAGATAACCATCTCAACACAAGCATCCCCTTATTGCTTACTTAAATACATACGCCGCATTTCAAGCGTTGCGACTCACGTGCGGCAGTCGCAGGTACCTCGCTAATACTGAGAGCTTGAATAAGGTGGTGGCATCCCTTTTGGCATCTGCATTGCTTCGTCGTAGTTTGGCAGAAAATGCTGCGGAGGAGAGAGAAGAGAAATGCATGTCTGAAGACGTTTGAGAATGATACTGGGTAACGGGGTAGGATACCGTTGGAGAGGGTATGCACACATTTGAAGGAAAGTTGGGGGAACAAAACTTTATGGAAAATATTCGAGTATTTTGGTATGAAATCTTGTACTTATCGGTGGGGTATGAAAATTTTTCCACAAATATAGGATGGTTACACAACTGATGGAACGGTTCTAAATTTTAGCATGCCCAGTCACTCAGACTTATAAATGACTTGCCGTTAAGTCCGCCTGAAGGAGTGATTTCTTGTAAAATAGAAGGGTCATAAATGTGAAACATCTCTGTAGAAAAGATATATCCCTTCACAACAGAGTAATTTTAACTAGGCCATGCGTATACGTCCTAAGCTTTAACAAAGAACCCAGAAAACTAAATGAAATTAATTTTTAGGCTACATTCCGTTTGACCACGAGCAAAATTGATCTTATTGCTCTAGGCTAGCCCGGTATACAATATGAAACAGACTTAAGTATTTATTAGTACGAGTTATTTATGTGTATTTACATCTATGTTTGTAGCTGTGTTTTAATTTTTGTCATGTTACGTGCTATTCATGTTAATGGCCACGGAGATGCCATGACATCTTGCACTCTGTGATATCATTCCTCTGTTAGTGTTAAGTTAATTGAATGTAGTATAGTAAGTATTGTGTAATAGTATTAATTTTCATTGTAAATAGACAAAGGAAAACTACACTGCAAGCATAAAACAGTCGAAAAAATTCCTTGGGGACATTCATAACACATTCAATAACAACCATATTTTTTTCAAAACTTTCGCCCTTGCGCCTTACAAGCTCCCTATCCCCTACTGTTTCGTTCATGAGATACTTGGCGCTATCGTGCACGTAAAAATTTCCATTAGCATATGTACTTCTCCTAGAATGCGACATTGTTTAAGGGGAGGAGGGGGTAGAAATTCAATTGCGTAACAAAATATTGCAAAGTATCCCAGGACTTTTGATGACTATTTTAGCTTTTAGGTACTATAGTTTCCAAGTCGAGGCTGATTAGATATGGTTACTAGCAGGCCTCATTAAAAGTATTTTGTGTCTGCAAGCGCAGATCTGAGAAAAATGTGCCTGCAGAAAAAATAGATTGTAATTTGAGGATAGACTTTGAGGAAAGTGCCTGCAAAAATTTGAAGTGTGCATTTTGTGCCTGCGAGCGACGCTCACCGTTCGCGCAGATTCAAGAGCCCTGATTACTAGTCAAGAAGACAAGGTCGGCTCTAATTATGAATTGCTTCATCTACCCTCGGGGTGATGACTTCAGATAATGGATGGGATTATAGGATAACAAGTTCTGTTCATATAATATTTATGGGATTAACTTTAAGACTTTAATTAGTTACCAACACTGACTGCCTAATTGCCTAGGATATTAAATGTGAGCCCACGTGTTAGCGGAGATACTCACACATTTGCAGCTTAAATTGCTGCAAAATAAAACACGAGAAAACAGATAAAAACAGGTAGGTCAAATTACCTCGTCAGGCATGCTTGGATAAAACTGAACAGCTGTCGGGCGTTCAAGTTGACGCTTCACGAACGCATAGCACTCCCAGACACATGACATCAAATAAACCTGGAAATTGTGGGAAAAAGACCAGATAAATTTAGCGAGAGAAAATTCAAGCAAATACTTTATGTGAAGGCTAAACGACGCTCAACTTTTGTTGCACGGGTGCATAGGTAAGAGTGTTTGGTCATTAGATACGCCTCCAAATTCCACTTATTTGTAGCCCTGTTAATGACAAACTTCATACCATATCTTTAATTATGTGAGAGAAGTCATCGTTCTGGAGGCAGAATATACGCAAAAAGATACTACCTACAATACTAAGTCTGATTATGAAAAGCGCAAGTAAACGATATGAGGAACGTAAAATCTCACCTTAAAAAACATGACCAGCAAGCAAATACTGACAAGGAAGAACATGAATGTCTGGGTTGGCATTTGAGCAACTTCATTTCTGTACGCAAAAGATGGCTGAAAGAAGACAAAATCTTTTCACAACGTGCAGATCAAACTCCAAAAACCCTAGGAATTCATCCAGCTAATAAGAGACGTTAAGTCAGCTAAGGAAATGAAACGTGCTATCATGTTGCAAAATTCAAGCCATTGGATTTTGATAGCTCTGTGAAATTAAAGATTGTAAGTATATTTGTGAAGAGTTTCGTGTTACCAAACAGAAAAGAAAAGCAAAGATAAAATGTAACTTCTCCAGTCATTAAATCATTCCTCGATAATATATGCATAGCATCAATTTGAAATAAAAAACTGACTGTCTCTATTTATTTCAACTAGCAAGAGCACACTAAAACACAATGACCCGAATAACAGTGAAGGACATTTGGGGGCAAGGGGAACTCGCCCAGGAACGTAGCCTCTGTATATCTTTGAGGAGAGCGTCAAAGGTTTTGCTCTGCGAAAATTCTCTACGACTTTATGTTTTAATAACAGTAGTTGATCAAATGATCCTGCGTCCAGAAATTTGCCCTGCAAAAAACATTGCACTGCTGTTTTTGCCCTGCGAAATGGAAGATTTTCAAGGATAGAGGGGAGTGACTCATTCCACGCACACACCATACGTTTTGTCCCTGAACTCACCCATAAAACTCTGGAACTGAGCAAGTCTGAAAAACTTGAAAAGAAACTTACTCCCTCCTCAGAGGAGGCTGTCGCTTACTCTCCTCCCTCAGAAAAAATTTTAAAGTGTTCATCAATACTCCATAAAAATTAAGAAGCTCCAGTGTCCATTGAAAGAGCAAATCTGTATCAATGGCTTGTTCACAACAAGTAAAATTGTCGATTTAAAAAAAAGAAATCATTCTCAAAACACTTACGCAGCGTTCAAGCTTGGCTTTAAGGACGGGCCCGTAGCTGATGGCACCAGCTGACCCAAGAACAAAGAGAACAACATCGAAAACTTGGATGGCAAAGAATGGTAGAATTAGGCCAGGTTTACGCTGTTGAAAAATGCATATAAAGTTAGCATAAAATTACCAAGTTGGAGGATGCCAAGTGGAGGTGGCGATTGATCAAAAGTGATAGAGTTCTTTTATTCAAATGAGGAGTTTAGCTGACGTTTAAACGAGCAAAAGTGTATCAATCTAGACTGCATTTGACCAAATATTGGAAGGGATTGGTCTCTTGTGTTTACATAAGATAGGCTATAAATATAGCTGGTCTAAACTGGATCTACCTTGGAATCGGTCCAGAAGTTGGTACATTAATGTAGGAGAGTCGGATCCGATCTCCATGACCTCATGTAAACGATCCATGATATCCACGTGGATCAAATCCACTTTGCTGGTTTAGACATAGTTTCAAAAAGGGTTGGGAAAACAATACTCTTTCTTTTATAAAAATAAAGGTCAGGCGCGCAATTGGGAATTTTCGAGGGTTCTAATCCACGAAAAAGGGCGCATCAACACTTTTCATAAGAAGATACGACCTGTGGAATATTGCGTTCTAGAGTCATAAGCGGAGAAAATACAGTGGGAGGTTTGCCGATATCGTTGCTCTTTAGACAAAAGATTCTTTTTCCTACTTCTTATCACGTCAGGAAAGGAAAGGGGGCCGGGGGGTGACACCCCGAGAATATTTTCGACGCAACGCCTTTTCTATCTTAGGGAAACGCCCTTTTTGAGATAGTGAGGGCACTCCAAAAAAGATACCTTAGTTCAATTGATGAAAAGAGAAAGGGTCTAGACCCCCAGGGCCACCTTCTAGTTGCGCGCCTGAAGGCAATAACAATATTGAGGCTCAGAATCACATAAATTTTAAAATGCTTTACGAAAAACGCAAGGCTCATGTTTCATCAAGACTTAGAATTCTTATTTATTTGAGTTATAGTTCTGTTTGTAGATTAACTTTTGCACTAACGACACAATATTTATTATTCTGTTGCACATCTGTTATGCATTATGATTTAGGAAGACATTAACAAAGATTACTTCATTCATTTATTGTCATTTTCATTCTTTATTTATTTCATTCATTCTTTATTCACGTTAGCCCCATCAGCTAATGATGCTTTTCAGGGGGCCATGACACACTTTACAATTTAGAATATAATATATACATATATATATATATATATATATATATATATA
>WIPJ01067481.1:7018-17154 GCA_018155075.1 Cassiopea andromeda | reverse complement strand
ACATCGGAGATGTAGTTCTAATAAAGGGAGAGGAAAAGAACCGGGGATGTTGGAGCATCGGAATAGTGAAAGAGTTGATCAAAGGTACAGATGGAGTCATACGAGCTGCTCGACTGAAAGCAAAGAAATCGATACTTGAAAGAGCAGTGCAACAGCTCCACCCTTTAGAGTTGTCTTGTGACAAAGAGATGGAAAGAGTGAAAGATGTATTAGATCCAAAAGCAAGGGAGTTTAGACCAAAGAGAAAAGCTGTAAGAGATGCTGAGCAGACCATAAAAGAAGTTTTAGCAGATGAAGAGAGAGGCTTAGCAGATGATTGATGACATTTGACGTCAAAGACTCAAATGGGGGGAGTGTGTCGGAAACATGACCCCCTGGAAAGATTGATATCGTGACTTTTCGAAAAAAGGAACTCGAGAATGGAACGAGCGAGGACTGAGAAGTGAACTGAGAGAACAATTTTTGCGTTTTTTTTGGTTGATTGAGTTTTGTTATTGTTCATGAGAAAACATAAAATTAAATCAGTGATATTTTTGTTTTGATCTTGGGGCACTTCGCGACATGAATACATATGTGTGCTTTGTCTGCAACTAACTGATGAGATCTTGTGAGTGTTCTCAATTATAGCAATAAAAGTGACTCTATGATTGACAAGTCAGAACAGTGACGCTCTGCTAAAGCAAAGTGACACTCTTACTTGAACTTAATACAAAAGTGAGGCTCTGCTAAACAACAGTGACACTCAGGTGAACTTAAAACAAAAGTAAAGCTCTGCTAGACAGCAGTGACGCTCTCACATGAACTTAGAACAAAAGTGATGCTCTGCTAAACAACAGTGACACTCTCAGTAGCTATTAAAGTAAGAGCCACACTTGAAAGGATCCATTAGTCAGCGCAAAGCAAGCAGACAGGTAGTTAAGCACGATGAGCAACAACAAGGTTAGCAGCACTAGTACCAGCACTGTAGAGGGGGGGGTCATACTATTGACACTTGCATTAGTGAGGGTCACAGTAGGCCACTTTCTCAGTCTGGGGATGTAGAGACAGTGGAGGTGAAGTTTGTTCCTCTTGAAGGGGATTTAGATGATGTGAGCGGTGAGGCTGAAGGCGGGAGGCAGGCCGGGTGAGGAGGATGTTATAGAGATTTTGGATGATGATGATGATGATGATGATGATGATGATGATGATGATGATGATGATGATGATGATGATGATGATGATGATGATGATGATGATGATGATGATGATGATGATGATGATGGTGATGATGATGATGATGATGATGATGATGATGATGATGATGATGATGATGATGATGATGATGATGATGATGATAATGATGATGATGATGGTGATGGTGATGGTGATGATGTAGTGACTGAGGATGATAATGGTTATTCAGTGTGTTTGCCAAGACCATGTGATGATATGTGGGTTGAGGAGTTGGAGGGTGAGGATGGTGGTTGTTATGCAGGGTGGTGAAGGAGAAATTGGGAAACACAGTTAATTGATAAGGTTTATGAGGCCGTTGGGCAGAGGGATATAGATGGTGGTACAGACAAGTTTGTTTTTCAGCAGCAGGTTAAGGCACCGAAATTCTGGAAGGGGCAGGTGGAGATTTATGAACAAAAAATTTGCGAGTTGAAGAGGTCGTTGGAGTGGGTGTTGGAAGGGTTTCAGGTGATGAAGAGGAGGGAGCAATACCAAACAAAGGAAGTGCATAGATTGGTGGAGTTGGTGAATGCAAAAACTTCTGAGGTAAATCGGTTAGACAAAAGAATTTACACATTGGTGTTGGAGACTGCAGAAAAAGAAATGAGACACCAGGCTGCCAGACAAAATCATAGATTGTGGGTGCAGCAAATTAAGAGAGAATTTGAAGAAAAGACAGGAAGAAAGAATGTGGAAGTGGCAGTCACAAGAAAAAGACTTGATGGTTACGCGACGGTTGGTTCTATGTAAAATCAAGACTCATATGGTGAGGCGTGTTGGCTTTTATGAAGAGTATGATGAGGAAAGTACTGTCTCACTTGAACAGAGTAGCAGTAGTGAAACTGAAGAAAATAGACTCTGTAAGCTAGTAAATTTAATAAATGATGAACTCTAACTTTAATTATTATATATTTATTCTTTCATTGTGTATATATTTTGCTAATTTTGAATTTTATAAGTTTTGTGTGCTCTTTTTGAAAACTTGTTGTTGTCTCTGTCTTCTTAGTCTTGGTCTCTCTTTTGGTTGTGTTCCCCTCCTTCATTACTAGTATCACCACATTGTTCTACCTTTGTATACATTGAATTGAAAGATGTGATTGGGGACCTTGTTGTTGAAATGAGTCATAGCAAATGTGCTGGATAAAGTCTGTTCGGTTGTTAGTAGCCTTGGTTATCCAGTCGGCTTCGGATCTTGTCGGCCATATGGCAGTCTCAGGATTAAAGTAGATGGTGTCGTCTACTCTCTCTTTAAGTAATACACCATGCCATGCAAAACACTACCAATTGCTTATTTTTTGTATGTCCAAAAGTTGTGATATGTTCCGTATTTGTACATATTTGGTATAAGTACCTCGTCTGCATCTCGTTTCAATGTCGGAATGTAGAATGATTTTAGCAGGTACATGTCACAACATGCTTGTCGTTCTCGTCGTCGTCATCCTCTTTACATAATTTTGAAGGTCTTTGTCATCTGGAGGCATGCCTATTTGTCCGAGATGTAGTGCCTCTGTGAAGAAGGTGCTTAGCAAGATAGCATTTAGTGTGGTAGCGAAAATTAATGTTCGCATGCTTGTTTTTGTCTGTTTGTTTGTTGTAAGAAGTGGTTGCTGTATCTCTCTCGTTGAATGAACGAAAATGAAAGGGTGCGAGAGAATGTTTTTCTTTTATATACATATTGTGAAAAGGAGATTAGCAGGGGAAAAGTCCCTTGGCTTAAGCAGATTGAGATAAAAATAGATACAGACACAATTTTAGATAGGAAATCATCATGCATGTGGACATAGATAACAAAAATGAACAACATTGGTAAATGATAACAGCTAACAGTTTTAATAGATCAATAGACAAACAATAATAAGTTTTTAGTTCACAATTTTGCCCATTTCTGAAGGTTCAATATGCTCTTCTTCTTCGCCTTCTTCGTTCAGTAAAACGGCCTTGTAAAAAAATGAATGTAGGATCCCCAATCTATAACCAATAAATCCTCCTCTTCATTATCAATTGGTGGTGGTGTGTCATTGTTTTCCCTGCTAAACTGTTTCAAGATTTTGAAACTTTTTTTGGCAACTGCAGTTTTTTCTGTGTTTTTAGGGGATTCTTCATCACCTTCAGATGCGCACTTGCTAATGGCATGTCATTGTCATCTGGCGTTGTTGCTGCTGTTTTTCTTTTCTTTTTGTTGCACTTCCGCAATGGTGCATTTGGAGGTTGTCCAGGGGGTGGTGGCTCTATCATCAGGGGGGTTGCAGATGGTTTAATATTTCCGTATGTGTTATATAGAAAACATTCAAATAAATAGCAACCTTGCAACAGAACATAACAAGACTTATCAGCTCAATGTATTTATACAGAATATCAAAATGTCACACTGTCCAGTATCCTGGGCACGAGTCTCTCAATACTACATTATTCCCCTTTTCCTAAAACAAGTGTCTCAGCAAAAGATTTCTGCCGGTATTGGTACTCCTAGACGATCAGGTTCTCTACGCAGTCGATCCGAACGACGTACAACAAGTCGTTGTCTTTCTTCGACATTATTTTTCCGTTTTGCATCATCATAATGGCAACAATCGTATATAATTCAATTAAACTACAATTACAAATGTCTCTATTACAAGGTAATTTGTAATTGGCTAGCCTGAGTTACAATACATGTAAAAGAGTAAATAATAATTGTTGTATATAAGACAAAAACAAAAATAAACAAAAATGCTAAAAGCAATGTAGATCCGGGTTGTTCCATGGTTTGTCTCTGCAACAGAAGACGTAGTAGGTTGTTCGAATTGAAATTGTACACAGTTTAGAAATGAGAAAGTGTTTGTGTTGGTTTTTGATAGAGAGAGAACCACACATTTTAAGAAATGAAAGACATGAGTTAGCATAGATCCCAAGAGAGCTCATTGAGAGATTTACAAAGGTGACAGATTTGTAATGACTTCTCAAATCTGAGACTAGCCTCGAATATTTTAAGCGCTTTCTTTCTGCATTGTTGCTTATGTTTGTTTCGAAGCCTATAGTTCCAAAATGTAAAGACAGTTATCCTTAGTTTTCAAAAGTAAGTCAGGATGTAAAGCATCACCGGTAATGATTGAGGGTTAAGGGAAGCCTGGAATGTCCGCATAGAGATCCTTCAACTACTTTCAATGATGTGGCAAGCAAGAAAACTTAGGACAGAGTTGTGCTGCCAAGTGTACCGACCCTGTTCAAGGTAAACTATGCAACCCGCTACAACATGAAGTAGGGTTTCAGGAAGAAGACAAAATTGGCAGTCAGACGATTGTCTGAGCTTCCAAAGACAAAGATTTTTGCGAGTACGTAGTGTATTACTAAGGTATTTTATGGTAAAAGTGTAGATGTTCACTGGTATTTTAATTTTTTTTCAAACTTTCATATGAATATATTTAATACATACATAGACAGGTGCATGGCTAGAATCTTTCGAATATGACAAACGGATATATCTCGTGATGTTTTTCCTGCATGAAATTTAATGCTCTTTCAGAATCTGCTTGTCACCACTTGATTATTTGGTAGGTGTGGCTAGGAGTGGCCATGTGACGTCACTCACTCTTTTGAAAGGGAATATGTCCGTAAACATTGTAAATGCCAGCCAAATCGCGCATTCCGTTGTTGAATTTTGTCCCCTTTCTTATTGTGAATGTTAAAAGATGGCTAAGCAATGGGCGTGACAGGGCGTGGTCACCTGAAATCATTGTTATATTCTAATGATAATGTATGGAGAATTTGCTGAAATATAAGTGCTTATTAAGCTGCATCACTAGTTTGTATATGACAATGTGCGATGATAACATTAATGGTTAACTCGTTTTAGTAAAGGATTCCGGTAATTGATACCCAGGGTAAGCCAATTTTATCTTGACATTGGGGAAATGGGAATTATTCGTAAACTAAAAGAGTAATACCATTTCAATATTGCATATAGTGTCATCGTAGATATTCTGGGTCATTGCTGTCATATCCATCGCTCTCTGAATCGAAGTTTTCCCAAACATCTTCTTCTGAACTTGCATACTGCTCACCTACGAAATCATTTCCCTCTTCAGCTAACATTTCTTGGCCATTCTCGTTATCTGAAAATTCTGGACTGATGTCTTGCCAGTTTATTTGTTGAAGCTCTTCATGTCTACGTTCCCCCCTTCTCCGTATGGCCCGTATATCTGCAGGCATTTGTGGCCCACGGTACCAGAGAGGAATCAAACAGCCATTTTCTTCTCTCAGCTGGCCATTTTCTTCTCTCAGCCAGCCATTTTCACATGGATTAATCTTCTCGATAACAGGAGAGCTGAAAGCCTTCAGGTAGTATGTGGCCATATTTGCTCTTTGAATCAGATGTTTTATACTTCCTGGATCTGGTATAATACTCTGTGTTGCCTTGACTCGCAGTGTGTCATACTGCCGAATTCTCGTCATTACAAGGTCGTTACCTCGCTGTCCGCTGTATATTGTCTCGTGGATTAATTTGGTGATACTAGCCTCTCCATCTTCATCCAATGTTCTTTCATTTCCCAACTGCTCAAGTAGGTAGAGAGACTTGTGTTTTCTTGCTTTTTCAAATACTGATGTCTTTGAGATGCGATAAAAGTAGCTTGTGGTGTCACACCCTGTCAGATAATGAAAAGCTGGTAGCTGCAAACATGTGGATTCATCGAAAAACTTGGCAATCTTTCCAACATTCACAAATTTATTGTGATCAATTTGCATGCACCAGATAGCCTCTGATTTCTTCAAAGCATAGGCATGTATCATCAGGATAAGAATATCCGTATCTTTGGCTTTAACTATGACGGGACCCTCAGAATTGAAGGCGTGAAGTACTACCCGAGTATCTGCCTCCTTATGATTGCATTCGACTGTGACATCAACGTCATCCCTGGTGATCCTTTTAGTTATGTTTCTATGGTTTATCGTCAGAGGAACTTTGAGATGATTTCTCGCTTCTGGATGCTCACTGAAATCATTGAATCATTTGATCAACTCGTACTTGTTTTCTTTGTTTTGCATGAACTGCTGGAAATCTTTGCTCCCCATCATTTGTTGATCATTTGATCCAAGATGAACCCTTGGACTGCAACCTCTTTCAAGCCGCTCTGCTTCCTTGATGGAAAATTCCAGATCGTCCATGTGATTGTCGAATACTACGACAGTTTCTTTAGCATAGCAAGATGCAGGGTTGTGAATGCTTTCAGCTGGTCAGACATGCATTGGCCAAGGTTGCAGCATGACTTGATGCTCTAATTGTAGCCATCCCATCGTAGATGAATGTTACCTGACAAGGAGGAGACTCAATCACTGCTTCTGCTTGCTCAATCAAGTAATTTGTGAACTTTGACTTAGAGCCTGGCTGGTATAACTTGCTGTCTGGTGTCGATAGTACCAGAGGATACTTTGTTAGGCAATGTGAAAATGCCTCTCGCTGGTCATGACACTTCACCACAATCATACCAAGTGCCTGACAATCTTCTTTCAAAACTGATAAAGCTTTTGCTGCCTTTTTCTTTTCCAGGCCCGCTTTTCTCGTGCTCCTCTTTATTAGCGCAAACAAATCTACTTCAGATAACAACAGGGGGTCTGTGTAAACCATGCGATGCACTTCCTCACCAACTGACCTTGCTCCAATTAGTCCATCGACTATGGCTGGTTCCAACTCAATCCCTGTGGAAAGACTGCGTGCTTATCCTTCGAATTTAGTCGGTATAGTATGTCTGTAATTTTTCAATCACACTCACTGCTTGCATTTCATGCTTTGTCTTTGCTCCTGCAGATGTTTCATTGTGAGTACTTGTGATTTTGACACGAAAATTTCATATAGATGAGTGAAATTCATTGAGAAAACATGTTTTAGCCGTACAGTTGCACTGATTGTAGTATTGTTTCCTCATGAGAATAGCGTTAGTTTACGTTGTTTTACATACAGCTTAAAACGCTTTATTAGCTGTAATAGTGACAATAGTGTGCAAACAAATATAATCATTGGAAATATGTGTATTCTATGGCAAAACCATGTTCTAACAGGTTTTTAGTATAAATTAAGCATTATAAAAAGTGTCTCGCCATGACAACTCTGTCCAGTTGTGTGTTTTCAGTGTTTGCAAACTTAGAACCATTAGGCCGGATACAATGAAAAAACTTTTGTTGCAGGAAACTTTCATATAGATGAGTGAAATTCATTGAGAAAACATGTTTTAGCCGTACAGTTGCAACTGATTATAGTAGTATAGTCAATTATTGCCTATGAGAATAGCGTTAGTTTACGTTGTTTTACTACATGCAGCTTACAACGCTTTATAAGCTATAATAGTGACAATAGTGTGCAAACAGTTATAATGATTATTAAAAAAATACGTGTATTCTATGGCACCACCATGTTCTAAACATGTTTTTAGGCTGAATTTAGCATTATAAACATTTTTGCGCCACGAATGCTCCTTACACTCTTGCCTTTCCAGCGTTTGCATACTTAGGCCCATTAGGCCGTTTGCAAAGAAAAAACGATTGTTGCAGGAAAATTTCATGGACAGGAGTGAAATTCATTCAGATAACATCTTTTATCCGTACATTTGCACTGATTCTAGTAGTTTAGTCAGTGTTTCCCAATAAGAATTTTGTTAGTTTACGTTGTTTTACTGCATGCAGCTTAAAACGCTTTATAAGCTGTAATAGTGACAATAGTTTGCAAACAGTTATAATCATTGCAAATACGTGTATTCTATTGCAAAATCATGTTCTAAACGTGCTTTTACGTTGAATTTAGCATTATAAACAGTGTTTCGCCATGACCACTCGTTCAATTCTTGTTTTTTCAGTGTTTGCATACTATGTCCTATTAGGCCGGTTACAATGACAACACCCTTGTTGCAGGAAAATGTCATGGAAATGAGTGAAATTCATTGAGAAAGCATGCTTTTTCCGTACATTTGCACTGATTCTAGTAGGGCAGTTATTGTTTCCTGATGAGACTAGCCTTAGTTTACGTTGTTTTACTACATACAGCATAAAACGCTTTATAAGCTATAATAGTGACAATAGTGTGCAACCAGTTATTGTCATTGCAAATACGTGTATTCTATTGCAAAACCATGTTCTAACGTTTTTTTGCATTGAATTTAGCATTATATATAGTGTTTCGCCATGACAACTGTGTCCAGTCCTGTCTTGTCAGTGCTTGTATATTTAGGCGCATTAGGCCGGTTACAATGAGAACACCCTTGTTGCAGGAAAATGTCATGGAAATGAGTGAAATTCATTGAGAAAGCATGCTTTTTCCGTACATTTGCACTGATTCTAGTAGGGCAGTTATTGTTTCCTGATGAGACTAGCCTTAGTTTACGTTGTTTTACTACATACAGCATAAAACGCTTTATAAGCTATAATAGTGACAATAGTGTGCAAACAGTTATAATCATTGCAAATATGTGTATTCTATGGTAAAACTATGGTCTAAACGTGTTCTTACGCTAAGTTTAGTATTATAGCCAGTGTTTTGCCATGACAACTCTGTCCAGTCTTGTGTTTTCAGTGTTTGCATACTTAGGCGCATTAGGCCGGTTACAATGAAACCACCCTTGTTGCAGGAAAATGTCATGGAAATGAGTGAAATTCATTGAGAAAACATGTTTTATCCCTATATTTGCACTGATTGTAGTAGGTTAGTTATTGTTTCCTCATGAGAATAGCGTTAGTTTACGTTGTTTTACTACACACAGTTTAAAACGCTTTATAAGCTGTAATAGTGACAATAGTGGGCAAACAGTTATAATCATTGGAAATATGTGTATTCTATTTCAAGACCATGTTCTAAAAGTCTACTTACATTAACTTTAGCATTATAAATATTGTTTTTCGCCACGAAAGCTCTGTCCACTCTTGCTTTGTCAGTGTTTGCATACTTAGGCCCTGTAGGCCGGTTATAACGAAAAACCATTGTTGCAGGAAAATTTCATGGAAATTTGTGAAGTTCATTGAGAAAACATGTTTCATCCGTACATGTGCACTGATTGTAGTAGTTTAATCATTGTTTCCCCATGAGAATAGGGTTAGTTTACGTTGTTTTACTGCATGCAGCTTACAACGCTTTATAACCTGTAATAGTGACAATAGTGTCAAAGCAGTTATAATCATTGGAAATACGTGTATTCTATTAGAAAACGATGGTCTAACCGTGGTTTTAGGCTGAATGTAGCGCTATACACATTGTTTTACCATGAAAACTCTGTCCAGTCTTGTTTTATCAGTGTTTCCATACTTAGGCCCATTAGGCCGGAGATAATGACAACACTCTTGTTGCAGGAACACTTCATGGACATGAGTGAAATTTATTGAGAAAACACATGTTTTATCCGTAACTGTGCCCTGATTCTAGTAGGTTAGTCAATGTTTTCCCATGAGAATAACGTTAGTTTACATTGGTTTACTACATGAAGCTTAAAGCGCTTTATAACCTGTAATAGTGACAGTATTGTGCAAACAGTTATAATCATTGGAAATGCGTGTATTCTATTGGAAAACCATGTTCTAAACATGTTTTTAGGCAAAATTTAGCGTTATAAACAGTGTCTCGCCATGACAACTCTGTCCAGCGTTGTACTTTCAGTGTATGTATACTTAGGCCTATTAGGCCGGTTACAATATAAACACCCTTGTTGTAGGAAAATTTCATAGAAATGAGTGAAATTCGTTGATAACACATGTTTTTTCCGTACAATTGCACTGATTCTAGTAGTTGTGTCAGTGGTTCCCCATGAGAATAGCGTTAGTTTACGTTGGTTTACTACATGACGCTTAAAGCGCTTTATAGCATGTAATAGTGACAGTAGTGTGTAAACAGTTATAATCATTGGACATACGTGTATTCTATTGGAAAACCATGTTCTAAACATGTTTTTAGGCAAAATTTAGCGTTATAC
>WIPJ01067480.1:166576-181876 GCA_018155075.1 Cassiopea andromeda | reverse complement strand
ATTCATGGCATCTTTAGCATACTTAGTAACCTTATCATCCGGATTCGTTTGTGACTCTGATTCGGTACCAAAAGCTGCTGATAAAATTACTTCCATTGTAACTGATTGCTGCCACCTAAAAAGTTAAAAATCAATCTTTTCAGACTTCCAATCAGCAATGCTATCCCTTCCAAACAAGCAGTTTACAGTACTTGCAAGCAAGGTGGGATATGGAGTGAAAGTCTTCATAATTTTTCATGCATTATCATATATTATCAACAATTGCATTATAGAGAACGGATTCTAGTTGAATCATAAAACTCGACGAAGCATCTTTAACATGTTTTATATTTAGTGACTAACTTGTGTATATCAACTGCCTCGTTCCTTTCTATTGCACTTCCTATTTTCTGCAGCAAAACATCACCAGCTTTTTCCATGATATACATCATTCCTTTCAACTTTCCAGAAGTAAATGCTGGGCTCAGAATACTACGAATATCCTTCCATTTCTGTCCAGTCACTATTGTTAACATGCTTGCCAACGGTTCCAGGGTGGGGAATCCAATTGCCTTAAGAATAAAACGGCATGATACAGTCAAGCCTCGTTTATTTGGACATCGATTTTCCGGATTTTTTATTATCTGGACTTCTATCTCTGGAAATATATTCATATTTCTTACTGACTCACTAATATTAATGTTTCAACTATCCGGACTCTCGATTATCCGGACTCACCTTAAGATTCTTGATAATCGAGGTTCAAATTTCTTCATCTCCCAAGTCACTACAGAGGATGTAATAAGGATCCGAAATAAATCATAACTGTAATTAGTTCATTACATGATTTGTCAATATAGTCCAATCTTAAACTTCAAAAGAAAGAAGTTTCCTTTCGAACAGATATTGAAAACTGGTTGAGTACAGATGAAAGCAAATTATTACAGAAAGATAACATTTGGTAAACAACAGGAACTGAATTTTAGTCATGCTCTGGCGATAAAGTTCTGCCTTTGGGAATTTTCTACATATGGGCTGAATTACAAGTTGACACTGATTGCCCTAGCTTAATTTCATTAAACTTGTCACTACTGCAGTAACTATTCTGCCTAAAGTCCATGTTGCATCATAATCCTTAACGTCATCTTCTCCGAGGGCCTCTTCAATTCAGCCATTTTTGATCAGCCTCATTGAGCTCGACTTGGAATAGGCATTCCTTGTGGAAAAGTAAAAGCATTGTCCACTACTATGATGCATCAAATGGGAGTTAGCATTGCAACTAAAAAAATTTTCTAATTCGGACAAAAATTCAATTAGACTGGACAATATGTAGTATAAAATTCTTCTGTAATTCTTTTGGAAAGGAACGGGACAATTCTTGAGGAAAATAAGCATCTAATTTCAGAGCTACTTGGTCCTAGTTGTCGGAATGATTTTCAACTTTAGTTGACAAACCATGACATCAGAATTCCTTCAACAAATCGTTCCAAAGACGTATGGTGCAACTAGAGCGTCTCACTAAGCATTTGCCACTGTTGTAATTACTTTTGACAAGTAATGCAAGGATAGGAAATTAGTGGTCGAATGCAAAACATACAATGCAATTAAATTTCTCATTGAACTGCCATATGATACTACCACCAGAGCCTGTGGCACAGGTGTTGCAATCGGCACCAACAGCTCCTTGCTATTCCTAACCATCATGGGCAAAGGAGGACCACAAACATAGGGGAATGAAAATCCGCTTCAATGAGCAGAGATTGGAGAAGTAGCATTCTGACTTTTTTGGAAAGTTTAGTGTTTATCTATTAGAAAAACTTGATCGCATGGAATGACTTTCTATCCAACTGGTCCAAAATGCCTCAGGCTGAAGGGGGTAACACATATTCATCCAGCCACTTTTGGCGCTTTAAGCAGCATTTATTTACTTACTAATGCGGTATTTTGTACACCTCAGATCCAAAAGGAGAATATGCAGCGAAGCTATCTTACCAAAGCGACTTATTTAGCTTTAGTTGAAAGAAAAGATAGTTCATTAGATAAAAAAGCTATTTCTTCTGCATTGCGAAAAATGCAAATAATCAGGCTAGAAATTAAACATTTAGCAGTACGCCTAGTTTCTTTGAAACACTAATACACCTTAGTATAAAACGCAACATGCACTTGGCTGTTAGGAATACCAGAGTTCCTTTTACAAAGAACTACAACACCAGAATCAAGCAGCCACAAAGTAGGAACATTTCAATAGTTCAACATAAAGACAAAAGACAAAAAGTAGTGATGTTCATTTTAAAATAGATTTGCTACTTCAGTACAACCAACCTACTGCTATAAATGAAAATTGTGCTTCCTAAGATCTTAAAAAAGTGCTTTAATAAGGATAGAATAAGAAATTGTATTTCAAAAGTTTCTAAACTATTGATTGAAAAACCTAAATTTAAGTTGTATCGTGATAAAAATTAAAAAAATACAACATACATACCAGTCTATCATGAAAGCTGTTGAACGATTTTACAAAAATTTCTTTCAGAAGTTCAGGATCAGATATAACTATAATTGGTACATTGAACATGTAAATACCATAAACTCTTCCAAAGGCTCTTTGAGCATCACATTCTCGCAAATGCAAGGTTTTGTTGTTCCAAATAATTTCCAATAAATGCCCAAAAATTGGAAATGGCGTAGGACCTCGCACACCGAGTCTCTTCAAAACAGTAAATGTGAGGAAATAATGAACTATGGTAGCCAAGAAGAGAAGTGCCAGGATAATCACTATCACGGTACTCCAATGTTCTTTCGCTTCGTTCAAAATTTCTCTGACAATATCCATATCTACCAAAGAACCTGGAAGTATATGGTTACGTAACTACAAGTTGGTTGATTGGCCAATTAAACTAAACGTCTTTCTATAGAACTAGATACGCCATTTCGAACAATGAGAAGATTAGAGATTGGAGATATGATCAATGCGACAAATACGATTGATTGATTGACTGATTGATTGATTGAGTGATGGATTGATTGAGTAATAAGCAGATATATAAAAGCATTGCTCACGGAGGACAAAAATTCCTGGGTTTAACATTCATAGCCATTTAGTCTTAAAAAGAGCAGATCACGTGATTGATGAAGTGCATTGCTCTGTTCTGTTGCACAAAGTTCATTGAGACGCTCTGAAGAAGGGCCAAAACGTACCTTGGGCACTAAGAATAAAGTCTTTACTTCCAAATCTCATTTATTTGGACCATTTACTGTTGCTAATGATACGGGCTCATTCAAAAGTTACGTAGTGCCAATTTTACCAATTTTGCTAAGACCGCCCCCCCCAACTTTCTTTAATGTATTACAACACAAGCATCGAGCCCCTTCCTACCGTTGCCTAACAAAGTCAAGTTACCCACCCCTCTCCCACTACTTATGATATTCTTTCCTTTATGAATCACACGAACAGACGAAATCCACTTTCATCATGCTGTAAGATGAATTGGAGGGAGATTAGGTAGATAGTAAAACCGACAGAAGTGGATGCCTGAATGCTTCTCCAGCCATTAGATCCACAAGCTCTCACCAGACTCCCTCAAACTTACGACTGGCAAATGAAAGATCAGGCAGCTGGGTGAAAGAAGCAAGACTCGTGCACTTGTGTGCATAAGATCTCTCGTGAATGTCTTTGCCAGAGCGAAAGCTCGCTTCACAAGCAAACAGGCGTTGAATCATTTAACAAAAGGGCTGAACTGCAAGCTCTCTTGTCTTACGTAACAACACAATGTAAATCCCCTTCCCCCTTAGTCTTTTCTACAGCGCTTTGTAAAAAAGCAAGGAATCCCTTCCTCCCTAGAGGCGTTATGTAACGGGTCATTTATCCCTAAGCTCATTCTTTATTACGTCATTGGTCGAGTGGAAAATCACGAGATTTACAGCTCTTCAAAAGAATTAAGAGTACAATTTACAGTGTACTTCCTCAATTATCTGGCCGCTACCGGACACAACTGTTTAAGAAAGGTCGAATAAACAAAATGGTCAGTTAAACAAAATTACGCTTTTTGACATCGGTATACAAGATAGTAAGCATAAAGAATTAGAAAGTGTTCTCATCAATGTCGAAAAACATAAAAATTGATTTATGTCCAATACATGCGAAATCGGGCAATTTTCAATAACTATGGCTTGAATTTTGTAACAGTTGCAACGGCCGAACAAGCCAGGGACAGTTAACTGAGGAACGATATTAACTTCAACTTTATCCTAACTTTTATGATCAAAGCTAGGCAGTGACTGACAAAAAGTTCAAAGTTCTTGTTTTTCTACTCAGAATTCTCTTTTGCATGTTTAGGTTCTGTTCATTGTAGAGAAATATTGATTCATTAAAAGCTTAAACTTAGCTTTAGGCTTTCTTCTCGAGAATGTAAATACACTGAATGTATTGGTCATATTTCGTAGAGAAATAAAAGTAATGTCTACCTTCAAAAAGACACATTTGATAAAAAGACATGCTTTTGTCATCATATACAGAAATTGAAGCCACACCACTTACCACTGAGCTATCCGAGTACTTTGCTCACCGAATACGGAAATAATCCTTTCAGTGGATCTCGAAGTCTTAAATCAAAATGGATTAAAGAATGTGCCAGATCCAAGGGAATTCCCCAAACACAGACGACAAAACGGGGATATCCGATTTCCAAGTAAAAAAGAATTCCAGAAGGAGAGTTTATATTAATGCTTTTTAATTCAAGGCAATGAGCCTTATTTACACTTAACAATACTCAAAAAGAAGCGTGCAATGTTGACACCTGCAACTGTAGAAGCTTTGAAAATCAAGGAGAAAAACAACGTTTAGGCAAAACGAAGCAAAAGAACTTCAAGATTATTTTCAACGTTATCATTTGCTGAAAAATGAGGATTATTGATAAGGGAGGCCGAAGCCTTGCATCAATATCACACAGCCTTGTAAGGCTAGTTAATGTTGGACATTTATATTCCATGTAGCGGATGCTAGGTTTCTCAATGCTTAGCTCTTTTCACATTTGACCAAAATTCCAAGGGCGCCAGGGACGTAGGAAGCATTCAAAAAATGGGGGGCAAATGTATTCAGGGGCACCCTCACATGCAGAAAGGGCCAAAATGTAGGCTGAAAAGGGGCACTTTTCATACATACAGATTTGTGAAAAGTGGGGGCTCGTGCCCCTTGTATCACCAGGATCCTACGTCCATGAAGGGGGCGGTTTCATGCGTTTATAATTACTTTATTATAATTACTTTATAATTACCATGAAGGGAGCGGTTTATATTTTAGTAGGATGTTCTAGAAAAGGTTGATACTTGGTTTCCTTTCGCTCAGCATTGCGTTCGGTGTTTTTTTATTGCTATTAGCATTATTTTTATTATTATGCAAAAAATTCAGACATTAATGATGGTGGCCCTTCAACCATAGTTGGTTTTCAAGAACCCTTTACTTACAAATGTCACGGTCAGGCAAAAGCTAAAAGCCTAGTCACAATCCGAAGGGAAAACGGATGAAGTCAAGTTGGGAGATGCATTTTTACTAGATATTTAAGTCATGCTATTAAACAACACAAGATATTAACTAGCCACACCCTGCCACACCCTATGATAGAATAGCCAGTCGAAAAAGTTACGCCACGCCACTGTTTAGGGTATTTTGTATGGCAGGAAGACTCAATGATATTCAAGTGGACTCCCAACACACACTGCGTCATAGCATCATTAATTTTACATCGTTGAAGAGTCTGGATGTATGATACCCAAGCCCATTCCAAACTTTGGCCATGATATTGGAAATTATTTTGAATAATAAATATTTGTACTACGGAAACGTGCATGAGGAAATTCTCGCTGAGGGGCGGTGCAAGATTTATTTTACAAAAAGAAAATACTTTTGTTGAGATTACTAGATTAGGCCTATTTAATATTGAAGGCTACAAACAGATAATCGTTGAACATGCAAGAATGAAAAGGGCTGAAATTATTTAAAGCCACCTTCTGCAACTGACTTAGGCACATTTATCTATTTAAGCACACATTTTCTTCTCTTAACTTTGATTTTCAAAAATTCAAAACTTATACAGTTCATTGGTTCGCCTTCTTTGATTTTGAAACAAGGAGATTCGCTCAGGAAAATTTTTCTTTTTTATATACTTCAAAATATTACAATACAGCAAAACACTTTTACAAAAACGATACCATAGGGAGGAGCATGATAGACTTGGCTATCCTAAATGACCTTTAAGCAAATCACACAATAAATACCTACAGATACAGATAACAAGACAGATACCAAAATCCATTTAGTTCATTCTTATTGAGAAGTAGGTTAACATGGTGGCTCTGCTGTAGGTATGAAACTTTGTAGACTTAAGTACACTCCTTCGTAAACTAGATAGATTTACGATACAATTACGGTTGGAATAGCAACGAAATAATGAGTAGAGGAGAAGAAAAGGATGAGAGAGAAAACTGATTTACCTATGTTGAACTTGTTGATGTGATGCCATCAGCAAAATAATGAGTAGAGGAGAAGAGAAGGATGAGAGAGAAAACTGATTTACCTATGTTGAACTTGTTGATATGATACCATCAGCAAAATAATGAGTAGAGGAGAAGAGAAGGATGAGAGAGAAAATTGATTTGCCTATGTTGATATTGCTGATGTTATAAGTAACGCTCTGATGCATGAATGAATTTTAGCGTTGGTTCTAAAATTTGTCTATTTTCATTATGGGTAAATCTGTTATCACCAAGCAATGTAATGTGCACAGGAAATTTTTCAACTCATAATCGCAAAGACCACTCGATAACTATCCTCATTATAGTCATCATAACCATGATGACCACCATCAATACATGCGAATATTACTGATATATAGCACTGCCATCATAAAATTGGTATCTGGCTATATAGCTAATTTCATTGGTGCTATATAACATCATTGAGCTACGGCTAGATATGCCATCTGGTTGACAAATAACACTTTTGCCTTTATGCGTTCAGATAAGCTGATAAAAATGATAAAGTCATAAGGAAACCAATGATGATCGTTTGTGTGCTTTTTCATTCCATTGCCACTCGGGTATTAACACAAACTAAGAATACTTATGATACTCTGCATTTCATATTAGTATGCCTGTCGAAAACAAAAATTAATGCTAACGACACCTTATCTCATTTTAATCAAAATGCAACAGCAGAGCAAACCAAGGCAATTGGAACCCTTTCAACTGAACTGAGTTAACGAGACAGCACAAAGGTATGTAAGTCCTTAAACAAGATCTTCACCACGCAGGTCAAATGTAGTGGAAAGTGGCAACTTCTGGAACATGGAAGTTTGTAAAACTAGATCTTTCTAAAAGTTTGCTGTTCATTTTCCTTTGCTTAGCGAGAGTCCGTTCCGAATATGGAAGCACCACATTTGTTGAGTAGGAGCCCTGAGATTACTCCGCTTAAAGCAAATAGCTTCAGAGCAAGCTTTGAACAACCACAAAACAAGCACCAAATTGAGTTGATTTTTTGTCAGTTAGAGCCTTCTCACACTAGATGTCGATCTTAAATTTGAGCGTTTTGATTTAGGCTCCTCATTCTTCAAAGTTTTGATTTCAATTCTTGAAGCAGCACTTTTTAATTTTGTATTTTCTTCCTTTAGTGATACAAGCTCTCGCTTTACGTTGACATACTTTTGAAAATCACTAGAAGATGATTTCAGTCCAGCCTCTTTCTCTTTGAGGTATTTAACCTCCTTTTGGAGATCAGTTGATGATTGATGCAAAGCTTCTCTTTCTAACTGAATAATCATTTTCTCTCTTTCCAACTCTTCAATTCTTTTCATATGATTGGATAAATCCAGCTTTAATTCCTCAACATTTGACTCATATGTTGCCCTTTCCTTTTCAAATGACTCAATCAAACACCTTTGCTTTTCAAGCTCTTTTAGCAAATCACTTTGCTCAATAAGTTTCTTCTTTGCTTCCATTTCACTAGAAAGTTTCAATGATAAATTTTCCAACTGCCTCTCCAGGCTATCAATAACAGATTTACTTGAGTTCCTCTCACGCATGTAACTGTCCTCTTTAGCCATATTTTGTTGCAGTTGACAATCCAATTTTTTAGCAACAGCTTCAGCATCTGCTAGCATAACATTTGATTCAGATAACTTTGTCTTTAGCTCCTGGAATTCAAAAACTGAGGTTTGCAATAAATAAGTAATCATGAGCCCAGGGAGGCTGAAATGATAGTAGGGCAAGGGGGGCCAACAGGAGCAAAAGGAAATTGACTACCATAGGCAAGCAAATCTAGCCAAGACATGGAAGGATTTCAAAGCATTTCTTTGAAAATGTAAAGGGCTATATTTCTCACAATCATACAAATAATTCTCTCTTCCAATCATATATTGCTTACTTATATAGCTTATTTGATCTTCTTTGTACCATAGCAATGTCTAAAAAGGGATTCTATTGCAATTCCAAAAGGGCACTTTTGCTCCATCTGCGCCCCAAATGAAAGGTAGGAGGGGGGCTTGCTCCCCTCTCTAGCATCCTTGTACAAATCTGCCAAATATGCCCAAACACTACACCCAGGGGGGCAAATGAGCTGACTATCAGAACACATTTTTGGGTGTGGCCAATAAGAACACCAAAGCTACTTGTAATGCCAACAAACAGCAATAGAAATGTAAATGAGAGATTATTAAATTACCAACTGATGGCCCCAAAGAGCTTTTAAGACAGAGCAGGTCCATGGAACTGTGTAGTAGAATGGCCCCAATAGAAATTCTAAGCACTGTATTGAGTAAACATGCACACAGATAATAGAGTTTGTTTCTGGTTGAATTTGACAAAAACTAAAAATTTCATTATACAAGCCCTTTATGAATACATTCATATTGTAGTTTTGAGCATTGTATATTCAGCACATCACTTTGAAGTTTCTACTTAATCTTTGCCAGAAACTAATATAGTTGATGGATTGGGAAAAGTCATTTCTTCATAAATTCTCTGAGATCCAAAAGTCATTAGAAAGGGTTTGGCATGGTTGGTTGACTTTGAAAGGATGTTGAAAACCATTTGACAAACTTTTGTAGTAGTTACATACCTTTATTGTTTCTTTGTCATTAATTTGCTCTGCTTCTTCTCTTTTGAGGTTTTCAACTTGACTTTCAAGCTCTTTTATCTTCATTTCAAACTAAACAGTATGGGCAATCAAACATTTAACCAATGTTATGTACACATACTTAGATTTTCATGACAATCATGATACTCTATTTCTCATGCAAACTCTTCCTCTTTAGAAAAAACCTGGGGATATTTCCCACAATGTTTGCAGCTGTTGCAATTTGACTTTTCTATCTTGCTGCATATTTATTTTGAATTGGGAATTGGAGAATTGGCTTTTAGTTTCATGGGATAGCTGTGATGAACTGCATTGTGATTAGTGATTAGTGAATAGTGATTATCTTGGCTCTCTGAGATCTTGTCACAATGGCACTACAAGGCATTCTACATATTATTGATGCAAAATTATTTTTCTGATATTGCATATATAGAATAGCTCAATAATATTAAGAATAGCTTTCTGTCATCAAATATGGACCATTATAAAATGACTTGCAAATATACAAGAAAGGTACAAAGAGTAAACAGTACAAAGAAGAAAAGTATAATAAATAGGTAATATTAACAAATCATGAGAAATAGAATTCAACAGTTTAAGATAATGCAAAAAATATTCTTAAAAAAGTAAAAGCATCACATAAATACCTCAGTTTGTTGCAATTCTCTATTCTTTCTAGATTTCTCATCAGCAGCTAGCAATTCTATTATCTAAAATTGAGAACTCATCCATGACTAAAAGTGATCAATGATCTAACAACAGCAACAGCAACAACAACAAATGTTTTATTAGAATCATAAAGAGCAAATGGATTTTCTTTTCACTGCTGAGGATGGAAGGTAAATCTCTTTAATGAATAAATAATTATTTTGTCATGAAATGAATTAATTTTCTCTTTTAAGAGAAACTTAATTTATTTAATGACAAAATAATTAAAACGATCCTCAAGAAAATATGTATGTTTGTTGTTGATTATTTTAGTATGCCAATACTAATAAGCTTAAAAGAGAACATTGTTTTCAGAAGTAATGTAAAACAACACCAATACCTCAAGTTCTTCCTCTGAAAAAATTAAACAATTGCTTAGGTGTTTAGTGATGCATCTAATCATGAAGTCTACATCTTAATGTGGTATGAGAAGTATTGATAAATACATACAGTGATAAAAAATAATTACACTAAAAGCAGTACAGGACTGGAATAAATGCATTAAAATATGACAACTGGCAGAGGAACATTAAAAAATCTGGAATTAGAAAGGAGGTACTTTTCCAGAAAGTTTTTGCATCAAACTCTACAGAGACTATTTTCAAGCAAATGTGATACTCAGGATGCTTTTGCACAATGAATTTTCATGATTGGGGGCATTTACACCTTTTTGCTCTGGGGCCATCCCTAGCCAGTCAAGCTGATCAGCAATAATTCCCTAAAAGAAACCTTGGTGATCAAGAATATAAAATGGGGGCATACCTTCTTTTTGTGCTGTGCTCTCAACTCACTCAAACTCTTTTCCATGGTGATTCTCCAATCCTTATCAAGAGTCTTTAACCTCTTTTCAGAATCTCTTGCAATCTGATGAAGCTCTTGGCAGGATGATACTTCTTTCTGTTAAGTAGAAATTACAGCATTTATTAATGAGACACTTCAACATTTCACTCAAAAAATGTAACACACTCAAATCTGTGTTGTCTGTATAAGTAGTTGCTGGATCAAGTATGGTTAAATACAAAGTAGTTGAAGTCTACAACAATTCTGCATCAAATGATTAAAATAGTAACTTAGAATCAATAAGCCATTCCTGTATACAAAATAGGAATTGTCCATTTGAAGCTGCATAACATTTCATTAATATATATGTGAAATACTAATTTCATCTTCAGATGCCCACAATGTGCTTTTCAATTTAGCTTCAACAGTGTTGTCAACAACAGATTCCTATTAATGACCACCATATAGAAGATGTGTGCATCCTAAATACATTTACACATTATTAATGATGCAAAAGTATTGCAACTAGCAACTGCCAGTTGGCAATAAAAGTGCTTGTGCCATTACTGCATTTAGATATTTTTAAAATGACGATGTTTTGACTTGAAGCTAATAATATTATCGTCCAAGTCAAGTGCTTGATCTCTAATTTTCAATGCCGTTTTGCAATTAATTTTTCTCTCTGTTCTGACTGAGTGATAGCACAAAATTATCACTAAATTCAATCTAAGATAGGGAATAACATCAAAAAAATAAATTAACAATTGTGACTTGCTCTGGGGCAGTGTCCTATTGGGAAATCTAAATTCGATAATTCAACAACCTCTAAAGTCTTCAATTTGCTTTTCAGTTCCTCATTCTCATCAGTAGTTTGTTGGAGTTGCATCAGGGCCTTAATATGACGGCACGTTAATCGCTCATCTTGAATTGCCTTTAGTTCAGTTGGCACTCGACGTGCCTTTTTTGCCGCCATCTTGCTTTATTTGTTTACCATAGCTAAACCATCAAATGCTCAAGGTTGGAATGGATATATGATGTGAGAACTATCCTCAACACATGAAAAGATCTCAAGTTAAATGAAATATAACACAGCTTTTGCATATACAGAGTATACAATTAAATTATTCTTGTAAAGGTCACTGCGCTTTCAATGTAAACCACTGCAATGTACACATTGTCTGAAATCGAGGTAAATGCCATGGCAACAAGCAACTCTATTTACTTCAAAATGGCCACAAAGTATCGTCGTTTTTCAAGAGTGTTCAACTAGTTTTGGCCATTACTGCAAGTGTGACAAAAGATGCCTGATCAAGCACCAAAGAAAAAGAATGCTCACAATTTGCTTAGCAATCTAAAATCTACTGCTAACCAAGATGACAAGACTGTTAAAGAAAATGACACAAATCAAAAACAATGCTCATTTGATTGCGAAGATGCGGGGATTCCTGCAGTTGATATACAAGAGGAAAACTCGGAAAAAGGTATTGAAGAAATACCAAACAGGCCACCTAAGCCTATGTATGATGCTATGAGGGTAGAACCTGTACTAACAAATCTCATTGTAGAGAGATACGAAGGCAGTGTTGATGAGAATGGATTTTTTGAAGGAGATTCAACAATATTTTTCGTTGGTGGACATTGGTATAAAGGTCCTATCAAGGACAAGAAAATGAATGGCCAAGGAACTTACTGTTGGTCAGATGGCACTATGTACAAAGGAGAGTTTTGCAATAACACAATAGCTGGAAGTGGTATATATTTTCATTGCATTATGATGCTTTTGCTACACTCTACTAGCATTTTTATTGTTTTATGTCAATCGATACTAACTGTTGTTAAGATTGAGCTGAAATTAAAAAAACCCCCAACATCAACTGGGTCCCTAATGGTACCAATCTTTACTGTATTCTACTGTGAATATGTGAGAAGATGAAATAATTTTCCACTGTAAAATCAGTAGGGCGGCCACCGATAATGTGTTGCGTTCGCGTCGTCCAACCGACTCTGTTATTCAGCAAAATCCGAGTCGAAAAGTCTGAAAAATTGTCGGGTTTTTTTTGAAATGACAAGAAATTTTTTGGAACGTTTCCACAAGTAAGCAGTCAACATGTGGACGCGCTGCTCGCTTTCGTTTGTAGATCCTTTGGGCTGATTTATAGCAACATCAACAACAACCAACATCAACAGCACCCCTGAATTGTATATGAAGCCCATTCCTATCTCTATGGGGAAGCCTTTGTGAAAGTGAATACGAAAAACTGTTTCTTTCACTGCTTGAACACGATTTTTCAACCTACTCAATGCATTTTGGAGTCGAAGTCGAAGTTGGTCACTTTACTGAATTGTTGTGGTTTCAAGTTGTTCTGGCTACTGGCAAAAGCATAGAGATGGGGAGAAGAAAATATACAGTCTTGATTTGGCAAAGCGATAAATCGTCCTGACGATGACGTACAAAGAGCAATATTAGGAAACAAAAAAGAAAGATAAGTGAAGTTGTGAAAACTCTGGTTTTGAAAATTTCATATGTGTGCGTAGGCTCTTTGAAGAGCACCCCCTCCCTTCGTAAGTATTGTATCCTTTTTGGGTTCCCAACCCCTTTAGGGTATACACTCTAATGCCAAATATATGAGGGGGGTCCTAATAAAATGGGGTCGGGGTTTGAGCAAAGGCTTTAAATGGTTATACAAGAACGGAAAGAGCAAAAACAGGTTGTCATAAAGCATAAAACTAAAATATACACAGAAGCATGCTATCTGCCATAAAAATTGGGCGTAAATAGTACTAAGAAAGAAGGGAAATGCAATGAGAGGTTTGTGAAAGAAGTCAATATCCTTAAATTAATAAACGGGGGTCCTACTAAACATTCGAAAATTAGTAAGCGGGGGAGGGGGGCGTTTATTTGGCACCCGATAGTATGTACTTTGTGAATGGCTGGTATGTGAAATGACCGATTTTGGATTAGTCGGATTTTTATAATATTGATAAACCCGACAAAGTCTCGTACCGGCCGACTCGTTTTGAGAACCGATTAGGACGCGAACGCAACATATTTTCGATAGACGCCTAGACATAAAAAGTCATATTGTAGCATGGACACAATTACATAGCATTAATTAATTATTTTTGAAGTCATTCGCCATATTTTGCACCTTCACTTCTTTTCTCATTTGCTTATAACTGAGTAACAAATCTTTTTGAGGTTAAGAGCAAATTAAACTGCAACAATTCTTGATGCTGAATCCCATACTGCATTCCAGTGATGTGTCGAGACACCTTCTGTTGGGGAGGGGGGCACTTTGACCAATTGACCAACTATTGTTACTGAAAAGCAAATGGTCACAGAAAATACTGTGGCCAACTCTCTTGCAGTATGGCTGACTATTGACCAACTTTCTTGCAAATTTGAAAATATTTGAGGTCTGATGCCCCCATGCTCCCTATAGTCACGTCCCTGCTACATTCTTTGATTTGGCATTGTGAAATTTATTTGTCATGGTGCATGTGTGGATGGAAGCAAACAAAGTCATTTAGGAAACATATTCCTCAGTTACAACAAAAAGTGCATTCTGAGCTGAACATAGGAAATATCAGATTATCTGTGACCATGCACTTTGATTACATCAATTTTAGAATTAGAGTTACAAGGAATGATGAAATATTAGAGTACTTGGGTGCAAAGATCTTCAAAATAATAATTAAATTAGCAATTGCCAATTACTTATTACATCAAACCTTTTAGGTGTCTACTCTTGGCCTGATGGTAGTGTATATGAGGGTGATGTGAAGGATGGCCTAAGACATGGAACTGGTACATATAAATGTGCAACGTGTCCATCTATGTATATTGGTGAATGGGTAAATGGTATGAGACATGGCAAGGGCGTGCTATACTTTGATAGAAACTGTGAAACATACTATGATGGAGATTGGAAATATGGCATTAAAAATGGATATGGTGTTCATAAATACAAGTCTGGTAATGTTTATCAAGGTCAATGGCTTGATAATGCAAGACATGGAAAAGGTGGCTAATTTTTTCTTATTTCTTAAAATAATTAAAGATGTAAACAGGCTGTATTTCTTAAGTGATTGTAAGAGTCATTCCAAGAAAACACAATATAGGTTGTGTGACAAGTTGATTAACCCAGAAAGAGATTTCTAAATTTATTTGAAAAGTTGTTGGAAAGTATGCACACATCCTTGCAGTGGAATAGGAATTCTGAAAATGAAGTAGTGGAAGTAATTTTACTCCTACTACAAAAGAATAGAACATGTGAAGTTGTGTGAATTGCATTAAGAATGTAGGGGCTTTTTCTCGTTGTTTTAGGAAAGATGCACTGGTTTGACAGAGGTGAAGAATATGATGGAGATTGGGTAGAAGGTGTTCAGAACGGGTATGGAAAGCACACCTGGTACTCAAAAAGGGTAACTGTTTCACAGTATCCAATAAGAAATGAATACGAAGGGAGTTTTATGAATGGTGAGCGTCATGGATATGGTGTGTTCAGGTATGCAAGTGGTGCAAAATACTCTGGCTATTGGGATAAAAATGTTAAAAGTGGAAGAGGGGAATTTGTGTTTAAGAGTGGCTCGGTCTTCAAAGGTTTGCATTTCCTAACAAAATTTCATTTATGCTAATATGAAAAAAGTGCATGACACTTAAAGGAGTTCTTCCAAGCACTGTATATATATGTATGTATGTATGTGTA
>WIPJ01067480.1:143048-157528 GCA_018155075.1 Cassiopea andromeda | reverse complement strand
ATGCGGTAACTTACTGCTTTTTTTAGAGGCTAATCTAGTGTCAAATAAATAGACCGCCACCCCCGTCTATTAATTTCAGGAGAATTTCCCCCCGTTGCTTATCAACACCCCCATCTATTAAATTTTGCTAACGGATCATGATCAGAACAAGCAGAAAATCAATTACCTTTCAATAACACAATTTACCAGCATGAGCCACCTTCTCTTAGCATTCCTTTTCTATTGAAAAGCTGCCGACATGCACACCCCCTTCTATTACCACCCTCTTTTCATTGAAAACTAGCCGACATGAATGCCCCCTTCTATTAAAAATTGGCTGATATGAACAGCCCCCTTCTATAGACTCCTCATTCTATCAGAGACACTAGAGTACGCACAATGGGCGAAGCTACAGAAAATTGTTGCTATGGTGCAAAACCCCACTTTGCCGACAAACAGACTTCCTTCGAACCAAATTTGCCGACAGATAGGATTTTCCTTGAATTTATCAGCAATACAACGTTGAAGAGCACTATTGACATACGGCAAATGTGACGACAAGCTACATATAAATTGGAGGTGGGGTGTGGCCCCATCCACATCCCCTATGGCTACGCCCCTGCTAGGGTCTGAGTCATTCGCTCTTCTTTTCTAGAAACCTTTACCAACTACATTTACAATAAGTGCTGTTGTATGCTGTGAATGAAAACAAACTCTCTCCATCTTCCTTGAATTAAAAGAATGAGAGTATTTAAAAGGAATTAAAGTTTACTTATTGTTAACGTGGACAAGAAACATTATTACTAATGGCAGCTAGTTGAAAAAGCTTCCATTATTCATGCGAATATAAATAAATAATTCATAAGCTGACGTGATTGCATATGTAGATTGTTGTCAAAATTCCGACATTAGACTCATAACGGAGATCATAACCAGAAATGAAACTCTCCTTCCTATTTGGGATTGCTGTTCACATGAGCATTGCATGCATTGCTGATAAAGTATCTGGTCAGAGCATCGCAGGTCTTGAACAATGCATATCTCAGAAGAAAGTCATTGGATGCAGCATCCCATTCAATTCTTCATTTCCTTACAGAACAGTATTTAAGCCCGCATGTAACCGTCACGAAGTCTGTTACCAATGTGTAAGTTATTTCATCCTCTAAATCTTATTGTGTATCAAAGTTATAGCTCTGATTTTTTAATTAAATCAGCGGTATTGAAATAATTGAACAGAATCACCTGAATGTATGTTCAATGAAAGAATGGTGAATTTAACTCATTATAAGCTCTCAAAGTATATTCTTGATTCTCATATTTGCAGTCTACCAAATCTTTCATCCTGCAGCAATATTGATCAATGGTTTGTCAACTAGATGAATTCATAGGATCTTTCTGCTCAATAGCTCCTAAGTACAGAAGTTTCAACATTTATTTAATCAAGCAAGCTTCTGTGAAACGCAAAAAGTCAATGCCATTAATAATACTGCAAAAATTTAAGCCAAAGTTTCAAAGTTCACAAACATCAAATTATGAAAACGTTTTGATGGAAAGAAGGCCACCTGAATGGATATAAAAATATAGATTTAATTTTGAAAAATGTAATGCAAGAGTGGCTCTATGTTTGCACAACAGAACAATGCGTGCATGTTCTAAGATCTGATGCATTCAGAAGATAGAGTTATGCGTTTGATTTTTGAAAAATGTAATCCAAGACTGTCTTTATGTTTGCATAACAGAACAATACGTGAATTCTCTAAGAACTGAGGCATTCAGAAGATAAAGTCTAAAAGTTCTTTTGAATGTTGCTGCCTACTTTTTTAACTTTTCCTTCCAAAAGAGACAAGTTGAACAAAGAAATCTGGGTTTCGCAATTAAAATCACTTTCTGTTGTATTGAAACTTTCATTGATCCTGAAGTGAAAAAATATAATGGAAAGAAATATTTCTGCTTACATGATATTGAGTTGAACTTTATCTTTGAGAATAAGGATTGCATGACATTCTGTCATTAAAGAAGTTGCAATGTACTTAGCATCGACAAGATGGCTATATTTTTGAATAAAGGTCCCCTCATGCAACAGACAATCTCTCATACAGCAGAACATAAATCTCTCATGCATCAAAGAATCTTTTATAGAACATCTCTTGTGCTACAGACTTTCCATGCAAAACGATTTTAGTTAGTGCAAGTAGGCAGTCAAAGGGATATGTCGAAGGTTAAATTTTGAGAGCTCGAAAGGCAGCAAGGTTTACTTTAGATAGCTCATGCAAAAACAAATTTATGAAAGCATTGTGCAGTCTCAAACTCTATAAAGACAGTGAGATTGAAGCTGGAAAATTCAAGGAACTATAGAAGAGCAAAATCTATTAAAAATAAATAAATTAACAGGACGAACTCTTCATTAACGAAGGATTTGTGGAATTGGATGCTGTGATGAATAATAAATGATATGAAGCCAAAGATTGTGGAGTTCATCAACGCACACTAGAAGCAGCTGTTTTGTCTCTGTTGTTGTTTGCGGGATTCCATAGAAAGCATCTGTTCATTAAACCATCATATGATTGAAATTAGGCGAGCAGTGGTTTACTTATTGACAGATACGGCCAAAAGTCCATCAGCTCTGTAGATGACCTGTATGATTTTCTGCCAGCACATTAATCAACGTGACGTAATAAATGCTTATAGATGCGTAATATTGATACTCTAGTTTCTCAAATCATTAACAATATCAATCATATTACCAAATTATAAATTTATGGAATGGCAATGCAATATTATGTTGACACTATATTAAATAAAGGGAAATTTTCAATTTGACACAACAGCCTGGATATAGTCGAATAAATGTTAGAAATTTTCAGTCCGGCAAATAAAGTTCTTTTAACTGCTTGCAATTCCATGCTTTTGAAGTTGTCGAATAATCCACTACGTCATAACTGCTATGAGGAACTCTTGTAAGGTCAAAAGAGCAACCAAAGGTTAGAGTGTCATTGCTATCGTCTATAGCGCGATAACTGATGACAATAAGCATCGTAACTAAGGAATGACTGGCTCTAAACTTAATTTGCTATTATTCCACTACCAGCTTATTGGTCGAATTCTGCATTACAGGAGGCGTTTATTTTGGCAAAAATTTTCCTTGCTTCACAAGTCAAATGTGTACTGGTGGATTCAGGGATCTGGATCGAGTTCCAGAATGTTAAGTAGCATAGGTAATGAAGAAAAAATAAACAAACAAAGTCGAAAGCTTGTTTTTAATGATGTCCTTTTCACATGTTTTGTATAAAATGTCCATGCTAACTCTACTCCAGCAGTACCATATCCTCCGCGTATCTTAACCCGATGGCCTTACACCATGCCTTATACAGTGACATATTCAAACCGAGTAACAACAACAGCAACAACGCGTATTGATAACATCTTGGCTGATTGTAATCTATTATCAGCCTATGCTGCAATGAATCTGTCAACAGACTATGCCACAAGCTATCACTGCGGTTATACCTCTATCTTATTTCAGTTTTGTTTATAAGTATCTGTCATATGTCATCATATACTACAAACTATTACTGATATTATATCTCTAACTTATTTCAGTATTATTTATAAGTATATGTCATACATCCTTAGGGAGACAGATTTCATTGGTCAAGAAATGACTGTGATGTCGGCTTCTTGTATGATATGTACTACGCATGCGCAATCAAAGACGTGGAACAGAGAAGGCGGGAGAAAGGAAAACGCAAGATTCGCAGCGTTGCGAAATCTGTAGAAAAATCGACCAGTAAGAAAAATACTGAGGATGAAAGTAAAGAAAAGAAATCAGAAGAAAATATTGAAAATGACGAAAAAACCATTGAAAGCATCAGGGAAACTGCAGAAAAGCTTATTCAACATGACACAGCGTCATTTATTGAAAATTTGAAAGGAGTGACGAAGAATGCAGAAAAAAAGGGAAAAAGAAAGGATACTGAGAAAAAGGAAAACACAAATTATGCAGCAAAAAGGAACAAAGCTGATAGGAAAAGTAAAATACAGATTGAGAACAAAGAAGGAATTGTGGATGAGCTGGAAAATACTGCAAAAGAAGCAATAACAGGTGGAACAAAGGGATTAAATGTAATGAAAAGAGTATCATTAGCAAATCATAACTTAAATTCTAACAGTAAGATTAAAAGTCAGAAGGGAATGAAGAAAGGAACAGAGAAATCTAGAGCAAAAATCAACCTTCATGGGAAAGAAATTGATACTAAAAGCATGTCAGAGTACAAATTAAGACTTATTTCATCTAAATATCATGAAGTTGAGAATGTTCTGCAGGAATTAAAAAGTATGATTGAATCGGAAGAAGACAGGCTAAAGGCCAAAAATGGTATTAAAAATGGTCCGCATTCTGCAGTCCATAAAGGAACTGATACTCACCACAACAGCAAATCAAAGAAGACGAAAGAAATTGAAACCAAAAGAAAAATAAATTTAAAAGAAACTGCAAAGAAAAGCATGAATAAAGAAGTACATAATACCAACAATTCTAAGAAAAATAAAGTCGAAAATAGCAAAAATACTATTGAGCAGAAAGATAAACGAAACCATGCTGATGAAGATGAGAAGAGTGGAGCTTCTAATTTTCAACACAGTGAATCTCTTCCAGAAGGAAAAACATTCTTCCAAAGATGCAAGCTTGCTGCATATCTTTATTTCATTGCTGTTAGAGGCTTTGGTGATAAATTCTACTTGAAAAAAGCTCCAGATTGGTGTCAAAAAGGCTGCGTAAAGGCAACTAGCAGCCCCCACAGGAAAAAATTACGCAGACCTAGGGACATTCGCTAAACATGCTGAAGCTGCTAACCAGACGAACAATATGAAGGCTCAAGCACTATCACTAATTTAGAACAATTAAGAAAGCACGTTGCCATGTTTCGTGAGTGACAGATCGCCCTATCGCATAATATGATGTCAATGACCACTTTAAGTGCAAATACTTACTTTGTAATTATCAATTTAAGTATTCAGATATTTAGTAATTTTTTTAAGTCATTCTATTTTGCCAATGATGAACTAAAAGGCTCCTTCATTTGTATTATTTTTGCACATAAATGTTAATAAGATTGTCTAAAGTGAGAAAATTTATGACTGATTGAAATTCAAAGAAATGTGTTCAAATTTAAATTGCTTAATCTATAAAAAGCTTGAAGTACTAAATATGACTTTGATGATAATCTAAATGATGGCTTACTGAACAGTCTGGAGCGCATACTCTGATAATAATTCTGAAATCAGATGAATTGTGATGATGGAATAATGGAGCTAATAACCCTAGCCATAATGCCGTAGAAAAGCAGAGAATATTTGATATTTTGATGCAGCACAATATTTTCTACAGCATTATGAGCTAACAAACCTAGTTAGAAATCTCGAAGTTGGACATGGCAGATTCGGTAAAGAATGATGAGTAATTTCATCATAATTCAATGATAATATGTAAAGATGTTTGAATATAAACAGCAATCCCTCTCAACTTCAATACATAATTTTCACATTCTATCACCTCTAAAAAACTTGCTGCTACTACAAAACGTACATTTTTGTGGGAGCATAAACCTTTAGTATACAGAAAAAAGCTAATGATAATTTTCAATGTTAATTGTGACGATGATAATGATTACTTTCATACTGATTACTTTCAAAATAGAAAAACTTGCAAAGACATTTTCTTAAAGAAGGATGACTTGCATTTCTATTCCAAAGGATGAAAGTCAAATTCATAAATACGGCTCCAGATCTCGTTGTCTGTCAAATGGATAAACACTAAATAGACAGGGCCTAATCGAGGTGGTTTCCATGCATTTAATGCTAACATTGGTATTTCCTACGTTTTCACTGCGCCACGGTGACACAGAGCACTCTGTAGAAGCTCCTAGTTGACACTTCTCACGAAATGTCAACCAGGAGTGCAAAAACAACTCTCTCGCTAGAGGCACAAAATAGGTGACATCAGCAGAGTATTGACGACAAAACAATGTTTTGGAAGCTAACAATACAATTGGCGAATGTTTTTTGGAATTTACCATTATTTGTTTGATAGAGATTTTTTTCAAAATAACATCTTCCATGCATTTTGTCACGTATGCCATGAGATATTTTAACATATCTTTCCAGAAAATGAGGAAATTGGCTAAATCATTTAAGCTGCGTTGGAACTTCATCTATTAGCATAGCCAAATCCCAAACCATTAATGATTGGCCTTTAGCAATTTAGAGAAATCTCAAGAAACAAAATATTATTGGGATAATGCAACTTGTTCGATGTTCGATGTCACACAACTTTAGAAGCTTTTGCTAAAACCAGGTTTCACAAGATGCAAAGTTGTTTTGTTAATTCTTAAGCTTTGTGCATTCAATTTCATGGTAAACACATTTTTGAGTTGGCTTTCGTATATGTTCATTAGCAGTTTAGCCTTTTATCTCAATTTTTTCTCTTTGGATGTCACATCCGTCATGTGAGAATGGACCTAATGAATCTTTACGGTGCTTAGTCCATGTTTTATATGCTTTCTTTAGTGGAAAGAAAAGGTGAGCTAAGATGGCCATCATCCGATAAAAACACACGAATTGGTTCTTTTAGACGGCAAAATACACAATATTTGAATGATTCAGGGTCTTGTACTTTAGATATCGAGAACATCTTTCCACATTTTTGACACTGGAAGAAAGATAATTAAAGAAAAACTATTGAAGGAAAAATTTTGGAAATTAAAGCCAAAGCTAGTTGTAGGGATCAAAATAAATCTTTGATATTAAGAATGAGATGAACTACAAAAACTTTTCAAATAGCAAACACTTTCTGAACGTTGATGTGAAAAAATCGACTGTACAAAGGTCTGACAGTTTTCGTAGAGGAATTTAGCCTTCTTATTGAGTTGAATAGTGGTTTTTTTCACCTCTTACGTATTAAAAAACACAACAAACCTCCAGCATTTGAAGGCCCATGCTTAGCTTGTTTTGCAAAACAGCTGGAATGTCTTCACTTTTTTCAATACTCCATGCTCGCATTGTGCGATCCTATAAGCAAACAAATCCAGCCGTACAAACACTTTCAGCTCACTTTGATAGCCACAAAATCCTTCTGTGAAATACATGCTCCTATAGTGGTATAATTTGCCTTAGGTAGTTAATCTAAGGATTGCGTATCTGCACCATGAATTGCTTAAGTGAAAACAGTAAAAAAGTATAGGTTCGATTTCCACTGTAAAAGAGCTACCAGAAAAAGCAATTACAATAAATTCCTATGCCATTGAGTTTGCTTGATGTTTGACTTTTGATGTAATAAACGATATTCAAGACAAGGAATATAAGCCTCTGATTTTTTTGATTATCGACATTTTACGTAAAAAACATTCTGTAAGATGAGGAATGCAGAAAGTTGATAAACTACAACCAGTATGATATAGAGCACGAGAAACAATGTGTTATTGCGCTTGGTTTCTTCCATTACATAAAGAAAGGGACTTACCCTTGAGCAAGATAACACAGTATTCCCATCGCTACTTATGTCGCAATCATTTACCCAGTCCACGTGACCCTGTCAGAATAAAATGCTCTACTTCAAAAATGGTTGCTTTTAAAAAATTGCAGTATATCTCAAGCCTTATATTCAAGGAATCAAAATTAGTCTAAACTGTTGTATTGAATGTTGTGGAAAGAAGTAAACAAAGCTTCAAAATAGGAGACCGCTTTTCAGTTGATTACCACATCAACTTGAATATAACCAAAATAACTCAGTCTGTTAATCGGACGCACTGATGCCAAAAGAAACATGTCTAAAGCTACAATAGATTTCTAAATTCACTAAAAAGTTTTACTAGAAGATTTCCTTATATCTTTAAAATGTTCAAATAAGTAATTGTTGTTAAAATAGAAACGTAAAGAAATAAATAAATAAATAAATGAAATACAAACCTGCAAAGAAAATTTTTTGAAACCATAACTGACATCCCAGACTGTAACATTTTGATCGTATGAAGTAGAAATTAAAATAGACCCTGAAGACAATATTAAGATATTTTCTGAGGTATCAACGATAGATGGTAAAAGATTATGTGAGAATCTCAAAAATTAAACAAGAATTTCTTAAATAGATTAGCGCATGAATTAAAAAGTGTGAGTTTTAGAGATTATGCGAGTTAAGCCATATGACGCAAATTTGGAAATATTAGGCTTAGTTTATAATCAAATTTCATAGATGCAAACTTACAAATTTTATGAGAAAGATCCTCGCATGATCTCATATTTCGCTTATTGTGATAGCTTGAAGAAGACATGGTTAAAAAAATCTGAAGAAACAGATGAAACTCAAGAACACTCTGCAAAGGAATATTTAGGAAAAAGAGTGTATCAAATGATACTTGAGATATGCAAAATATACCATCTTTACTAAATTTGCAGGAACTTATCGAGCCTTGGTGAGCATTGTTGAAAGTAAATGGTCCTTCTCTCCTGAAAAAAGAATTTGAAAATGAACAGCTGAGATTAAGAGCAGAGTCCAGAAAAAGTCATAGTTTTGCTTGACTATGTCATTTTGTAAGAAGACTTGTCAATTTTACAAAATATCATTTTGAGGAAAGCATTCAGGTAAAATGAGAATCGACTGCAGAAGGCTTTGTCATCTTTGTACCATTACAGAGAAAATAGTTCGTTAGATTAATCTATCTACATGCACGGCATATAAAGTTTCATCATAACTGTAGCGCTATTTTGCTTCAACAAAATAAAGGGGATTCAGCTTAAAGTTTTTCTTTTGGGCTCTGATGAAAAGGGCAGCAACGGGATATGAAAGTAACAAAAAATCGTCAAAATGTCAGTTCCAAAGCAATAAATTAAAATTCCCTTCAAAACATTTGAATTGAAGAAGAAAATACAGAGATTCACTTTCACTTATGCAATGTAAGGACCTGTAAAGGAAGCACAAACGAGAATTGATCACACAAACCTGATACCTTTGCTATGAAGACTTTGATCATGTTCTCGATACTAGCAGTAAATAACTAACAAACAGTGATTAAGGCAGAGGTAGACGCACGACAGAGAACAGTTAATCTTCTTAATCTTTCTTATCTTTTTCTAATCTATATTGCTCAAAAGGCAGACTACAAACAAAATAAAAATGATAGTTACCTGTAGCTACCAGCATTAACATCCCATATTTGAATATTTTTGTCCCATGATCCTGTGCAAAGTCGTCTATCATCACTCGAAAAACTACATGTTGATATGACATTTCCGTGGCCACTATGAACAAGGGAAAAGCGGGATTGCACAACAAGAACGTCGTAAATCTTCCAAAAACACGGCAAACAAAGCTTGGTAATAGCAACATGTTCATCACTTTATAATCAGTGATACTTCTAACAATCCCATAATTTTTTCACCAGTAAATCTTTCAGTAAATGACTAATCACCAAATTATTAACGAATGAATACAGGTTTTTTTTATAGTTTTTTATAGAAAGTTTTCTTGGCCCAATACTGAAACTTTCTCAACTCTTTCACGATTCCAGTATCAACACTTTCTAAAGACATTCTTAGCAAAAATTCTTAAGTTCTAACTTTTTGTGGATGCCCATCAATGGAAATTGAAAAGCTCAATTTACACTTGAAATGACAATAAATCTTAGCAAACAACAGAAGTTAAATTGCTTAAGGGTAGCCAACATCACATAGATGACATTTTTACATAGAAAAATCAAATGTTAAATACATAAACACTAAAAAACGTTCTTAAATGTCAAAAATCCATTTTTTAACTTTTTGAGCAGCTAAGTAATACCTTATTATAAACGACTGCCTCGTATTATAAAAACACATGTAATTCAGTAAATCATTAATTAGCCATTGACTGTATTTACAGGGCTGATGCAGGGTTTTGATAAGCAAATTCAAGGAGTTTTAAGGATTAAAGTTAATATTTTCAAGGAAATTTAAATCAAGAGACCTTTGCGCATGCGTAAATAGACAGAAACCCCAAATACCAAAATGAGACAAGTCCTAGCAAAAACATTGCTTACTTGTGCAATCTTCAACAAACTTGTTTTGGATAATTCCTTTAATTATTTCTGCATTGTAAATTGCTGTGAATGAAGTAAGCAGTAATAACCTACACACTTCATGGGCTGTGATCAATTTTCAGGGAAAATTCCCGTTTGAAAAGGAGTTTCAACTGCCTTCGAAAAGATATTTCAAAATCCAGCAGTTTCCAAGGACCTGTACGAACTTTGATTCATGCATTTTTTGAATCCTCAAATATTACTCAGATCTAAGAAGTGTTTTCGACTTATTTTCGTCAGAGAGTAGAAGTTTGGTGATTGATGACCTTCGACTTGGAACAGAGAATTTCAACATACAATGCTACAGAATTAGAAAGGTTTTCAAGACCTTTTTACCCTGTTGTGTACAGATAGCTATTAAATTGTTACTGCCCAGTTTCTCTACTATAGCCAATCAGATGGCTGGTTACTTCTTATGTATCAATCAATAAAACATGTGGTTAGAGAGTAGTATAGGTAAGGAAACGAACTTGTAGAACGATATTGCAGAAATTCTTATGAGATATATCTAAGTTAGAATTCTTTTTATTTTCTCCCTCAAGATTAGAACATACCCAAAACGTAAAACTCCATGTGGCATTATTTTATCTTGGTAATTTTGCATATCTATGACATGTGTTGTTTTATCTATTGATGTGCTGCAAAATCGATAGCGCATAGGAGAAAACCGACAGCATGTTACCGTATTGGTGTGATCTGTGAAAACAACAGAAATTTTGCATCAACAACGGTAAAAACTTAGCTTAACATAACACACACTTAACATAAAATAGTTTGTGAAAGTGCCAACCACCAAAAATGGGATCTGTTTGAAAAATATGGCATACAATGAAATGAAGTTCAATGTATATTTCTAGTGAAAGGAAAGTCAATTCGATGGGAGGATAAGGTACGCTTAGCAGGGTACTAGGGCTATTAACATAGCTGCAAGAAATGAGATTTAATCTTCCAGTATGGGGCTAGAATGTCCAATTGGGGGCTATACCCCTACCCTTCCAATGGTGCTGCCACCCTAACTAAAAGAAATAACGAAACAAAGGCGGCTACCAGTTGATAATGGTTTCTTTTCTCAATCGTGACATATCTCAGAGATGTGCCGATGGGGGCGTGGGGGCGTTACCACCCCTCCAATATTTTCAAATTTGCAAGAAAGTTGGTCAAAAGTCAGCCATGCTGCATGATAGTTGGCTACAGTACTTTCTGTGACTTTTCATTTTTTAGTAACAATAGTTGGTCAATTGGTCAAAACGCCCCCCTCCCCAACAGAAGGTGTCTCCGCACACCACTGACGTATCTGTTTATCAATCGTGACATATCTGGTTTCTTGGTTGTTTTTTCTTAGTTGTTTTCTTAAAATCATTTGTTGAATTTTTATTATTTCGCTTTTCTGGGGTATCCCTCTCAATTTGTTAACCTAGTTAGACAATCTCCATATAAATAGGTTGTATATTGTATGTGCTGTTGTATGTAATAAGGTTAAATTGAATTGGTAATTCAATTCAATTCATTTCTGATAATTCATTAAATTGAAATTCCTACTGAAGTCTCAAATGAAGGATGAACATGTTTGGTTAAAAAACACTCCTTAGTAAAAATTGGCTGCTGCTTACATTTCATTAATTTAATGAGATGACCACTTTGGACATCCCATATCCTAACTGCATTCTCCAAATCATTACCACTTATGAGATATTTCCCATCAAATGACAAGTCACATGATACCACTATTCCATCATGATCTCCACTCCACTAAAAAACAAATTAGAACCTATTTAGATTTTAAAAAGGTAATATGCTGTGCCACTAAATGTTACTTGTATCAAAGCATTCACAAAGGTCAGCTAATTTTAAGCAATTTAAAAAAAGCAAAATATCTTCAACAGTCTGTTTTGCCTGAGAATATCATTTTAATCTATTTATGACACTTGAAAGATATTGAATGCAACATAAAATCCAGCAACTTTATTATTCATAGAACATGACAACCCAAAGGACAGTTGACAAAAAGTATTAAAGTAGAGTGAAAAAATCAAATGCGCAGATAGAAAATCAAACTACAGAAATGTTCTTATAACAAGATGACAATGACATTTTAAGTTAAAATAAATGTTGTATATCACTGTTTACATACAGCAAACTATTTGTAAAACTGGATGTATTGACAGAATCTGAACACTTCACAATACTCAGCAAAGTCATACCACAGTCCAAAGTATAGGTATTAATATTAGCAAATATTACCAATGGCTTGCCTGTCACTGTATCCCATACAATAATCTTGTTATCCCATCCAGCTGAAACTACTCTGTGACAAGTGTATGAAGAAGGTGAAAATTTCACAGCTCAAAACAACAAAATAGAGTCCCATGAGAAGATATACCCAATAAAGTCCCAACAACCTTCTGATAGGTGGACCTTTAACATGGGTGGAGTCCAGCCTTCTGATCAAAATGAAAGCATACAATATCAAGCTTAGAATGAGGTATGTAACTTTGAATTAGCAAGAATTTGATTTCAAACAATGGTGCCAAGTGAAATAAGGCTAAGGTCTTTAAGCAGATACAAATGACATATTTTAGGAACAAATTACATAAAAATTAGAATGATTTGAAACATTATCATTTGGAATGTAAGTGAAATGTTTATAAACATTTTCACTTACATTGCCAATGATAATGTGTCCAAGCTTTCTAATTTTTATCTGAAACCAAGGCCCATAGCTGCTGCTTATCTTTCTAAAAAAATTGAGTTCCCATGCAACACAATGTATAAGCTAATGAGCCCAAGTTTTTCACCCATATTCCCAGAAATTTTCCATAATGCATTGAGATGCCAAAAACCAACTATAACTTGCCCGGTAACAGAAATTCTATCCTCTAGCACAATCCAATAGAAATGTGTGCTAAAAAGACTTCCATACCTAAGAAAAGTAACTGTTTCTCCACACATCACAAATTTAATACCATCACATGTAAAACAAATATAGCATAAATCATGCATTACCCTTTATTCATGAAATATGGGCCAATCATTTTTCAAGGAGGGAACTGGGGCAACTTTCAAACTTAAGTCATGAGTAGAGGATGAGTCATGCTGTACAGCAAGGTTTGACTTATTACACACTAACAAAACATGATGCAGCATGTAAGAAATATGGGGAAAAGTGAGCCACTGCACGAAAGATGGAATATGCACCTTCTAGAATCAAAGGAAGCACAACAGCATGTAACTTTATTTGTATGCCCATTTAAAGAGCCAACACTCTCTTCTTCTTTCAAATTCTATGGACAGAAGAGCAAAACTTAGTAATTAATCTACACAATTTTTTCAACAGAATGCCATAATCTACACATTGATGTGCATTATTAAGCCATTTTTATATTTCAAGAATAGAAACTGGAATTTAATGTTCAAGAAATCTCTGCAAACTGAAATGATGCAGCCACTTACCCAAAGCTTAACTGAATGATCATCTGAGCCACTTAAAATCATTCTGTCATTATCCATGAAGCAACAGGAATTCACTCCCTTGTGATGGCCTCTGAATACAAGAAATTTGACCTATAAAAAAAGCATAACTCCTGTTAAAACAGTTCAGTTTCATATTTTAATTTCCTCTAAATACAATTTATTCAAATTAACTAACAATTAACAATTAAGCAACTAATACTAATATACACATACCTACAATATAAGCAACTAATACATTCCTACAGCACAGTATTACACATACAAAATTAATACATCAACACTTAAAATCAATACAATGTAAAAATATGAAACAAAGAACAGCATAAATTGTGTGGAAGAAGTTACTGAAAGGAGGAGCTTTCTCAGTAGTTAAGCTAATCAGGAAGAGAGCACCCCCTGAAAAGTAACTGTGCTTTGTTTCGCATGTAATCAGATAAAGGAAGAAAAGAAAGAAAGAAAGCCTTTGGTGTGCTATGCACTAGCAGGGCTGTTGTAAAAGTGGTACTTTTGCAGCAAGATCAATGAGAGAGCGACAACACTTACTCTTGAGAACCAAATAATTGGGGGGAAGGGGTCGGAATAAGTGGGGAGTTTGGGAAATTCTTGAAAAGGTAATAAATGGGGGGTTGGATTATTCGGTACTACTCGAGATCTGAAATGGTCGGATTATTCAACCTTGGCTAACTGCTCATGTTCCCATGATGCTTTCCCATCTATTGATGTCGTTCTTGAGGCTATTCCAGAGAGCAGATCTGAATCAGCTTTCGCCATTATTGCTCTTTTTCTTTACCCATGTGATTATTCCTATGTATCCTGTCCACTGATCTGTGATCCTGCCATACAAATTTCCCTCCTTCGTTTCCAAGCAACGATCAGCTATAGAACCCATAAAGTACTTCATGTAAACAACAATTCTCTGTTGTA
>WIPJ01067480.1:107481-141212 GCA_018155075.1 Cassiopea andromeda | reverse complement strand
AATTTTGCAATCTTCCCATTTGAGTTGTACAATTGTCTCCTATTTAACTTTGTTATGTTTTATGTATGTTGTGTGCAATTTTAAAATGGAAACCTGAACCTGAATTTCAAATTGGTTCAGTCTTTTTTCATCACATTTTTAAATAACACAGCATTCGCAGCCATAATTTGCTACTGAGAAAACTAAGGTACAAAGAACTCTGATTTTTGTTTTTAGTCTAATGGAGTGATCTTTCCACATATTATTTAAGGAGGCAGTTACACAAATATTCAACCGCCTCCTTGAGCTGATTACTGCATTTCTTGACGTTGCTAGCTCCTTCTCATCTCTTTTCTGTCACCACAGTCATTTATGAACGTTGCACCCAAGTAGATATAATTATCAACTTTTTCGGTTTTCTCAACATTTATAATGAGGTCTCTCATGTCAATGTTTTCTTGATCACCAATCACTTTCATAACCTTTGTCTTTTGAGTGTTGAGTTTCAATCCTCCTTGTTCACTAGCTAGTTTGATTTTAGTAACAAGAGTGTCCAATTCTTTAACAGATCCAACAATAACGACAATACAATCAGCCAGTACCGCAGAGAGGAGGTAGCCGTGGTAAAACTCCAGGGCCTGGGCCTCAAGGGGGCCCGTAAAAATTTTGCTATTGCAAAATAATATTGGATGAAAATCATTGAATGAACATCTATTAACGAGTTCGCCGAGGGCTGAGGGTGTGACTCTTCCAGTTTCCCTCCAGCAACCACCCTGATCATAGTAGCAAGTAAAGCGTAACGTCAATTTGGCACCGAGAACAACCAACAATCTCCGAAGAACGACGTGACATGCAATGCATCCCATCATCCCATTGAGACATTTCACGTTTTTTTATAATAAGGTCGTTTATTAGAAAGTAGTAATCAGCTGCTCAAAAAGTTATAAAAGTTCAGTACCGGATTTTTGAGACATAAGAAAGTTTATGAATTTATATGTGATTCAAAATAATTTTTCTGTGAGCAAAATACTATCTATGTTATGTTGGCTATCTTCTACTAGTTTAAGGGATCATTCACCTGTTACTTAACGCTAAATTAACCGTTTTTGATAACTCCCATGCCCAATCGTAACAATCCGTATTATAGCACTCCAAATAAATTAAGCAATAATATAACAAATTAAGTTACCCTCCCTCCCCCTAGAGGTGTTACGTAACGGGTGAATGATACCTATCTTCTATTTACCACAGCACGAAAAAGCGACCGGCCAGTCCGTTCCTGGTATCCTGGTTCCCAGCTCGCACCACTCTGAATTCGACAATAGTTGCATCTCGCAAGATGCTCCATTTTATTCTGCATAAATAGATTTCACTCAAGATATCTGAAAAACGGAATTTGCTAATGTTGTAATTTCGAATAGTTTGACCCATAGAACATAAGCGGTACTTCACGTCTTATTCTTTAAATTAGATATTTATTGATACACTTAAGGCTGCGATTACACTGGAGTCGAATGGAACCGATCCAAAATTGGCACAAACGGGCCTTGCATTTACACTAGAACTACTGAAACCGTTCCATTTGAGACTGGTATCCGTGTCATTTTGGCTCCACTGAAGGAACAGTTCCATTCAGAACCGTTCCGCTTGGTTCCAGTGTAAAAGGATAGAACCAAATGGAATCGAGCCAAAAGAGAACGGACATGTTGATGAGAGATGATTCCTCTGTTGGCGTTATTATTTCACGCGCCATATACTGAAGAAAATTGGATTTTTGTGATTAAGTACACATCCCTCCTCCACAGTACATATTCCTCCTCCATGGTAATTGCTTCTGGGGGCATTTGGAACCATTTCGCGCTTGCACAAGAGACATGGAATTACTCGCTTCCAAAAGGAACCGTTCCATTTTCTCTATTATAAACAGGGTCTAAGGCATCTTTTAATTAGCTAGCTGCAACCTATTTAAGAAAAGAAAAACAATTTATTGTATATAATAGCAACTATAATATCCTAGTAGTCAAGTTCAACTTTTGCTTCCTCGACGAAAATGTAATAATTATATTGTATCGTGATGTTCAACATTTTAAACAAGACAATTTTCTTTAGTATTTTATGAAATTGTAATTTAGTGGGCATTGACAGAAAGCATTTCGAAGATGTTCCAAATATTCCGAAGGTTGACAAATTAATCAGTCAAATATGATCTCCGAAGACTTACAATGAACTGGTATTACTTCGCACCTTTACGATCACTGTTAATAATGAATGATAGGAATATATTAAAAGGATAGAAGCGTCAGCAAAAACATTGCTGTTTTCACCGCTTGTCCAGCATGAATGAAAGACAAAGAAGTATACGTCCTAAATTAGAATTTTATAACTATGAAAAAACATCACATTAATAGTCCATGATGAATTGAATAATTTGCTGTCTTTGCGCTTAGGCATTTTGAGACTACAAGAGAGCAAGTCTATCTGTGAGTACTTTAATTTACAGCGACCTGAGCAGTGGCAATTAGGCGTCTTAACGGCTCTTTGGTTAGGTCACAAGTTTCTTCTCCCCAAAATCTATCCATCTGCACAGTTTTTGATGGAATGTTGTAATTGTGAATAGCCTCACAAAACAGGCAGAAAAAGTTGTGGCCAGCAAGCTTGTACTTGAATCTCCATTGGTGATATCGATTGTACACGTCATCATTCTTGTCTAAGAACAATAAATAATTGGCAAGATCCTCCATAGAGCTGAAATCTCTGGCATCTATGTAAGATCCAGGAATAGCCAACTTTTTATTTTTGTAATCTCCATATCCAAGAACAACAGGAACCAATCCTGCATCCAAACTATTTAGCCAGTATTTTTCTGTAATGTAATCAATGCAGAAGCTGTTCTCCATTGCCAGGAAAAATTTGTACTGGCTCTGAATTTCTTTGCATTTCTTGTTTCTTGGGCAGTCCGGGGTTTGAGGTTTGAAGTGCTTTGAACATCCACCATAAACATCAACACTGATAAACTTTCGAAGATTCGCAATGAAGCCAATCCTATCACTATCGCAATGTGAATTCAACCATGTAATAAGCTTTGCCTTTCCTGCAACAGAACATGCAGTTGATTGAAAGCATTACTTAATGACAGCTTCATGTGGTGGATTTTGAGAGTACTAGTGTAAATGAATATTGTCATTCCTCTATGATCCGGCCCCTACCGGGCACAACCTTTTCAAATGAGATCGTATAATCCCAAAGGGCCGGTTAGGTAAATTCATACTTTTGGACATCGGTGCCCAAAAAGAGAGCTAGGATAATTAGTAAAGTTTTTTTGTATGAAAAGGAAACAAAAACTACACATTGCACATTAAAATACTGTTAACTACTTAGCAATACTAAAAATACGATGCCATGGGGAGCAAAAGATTATGACTACCCTATGACCTTACGTAAAATGAAAAAGAAAACTTAAACTAACAAGAAATGAAAGATGGGACAAAGAAAAAATGAAATTACATACAATTAAATATGTTTTCTTGTCAGAAAATAGATATCAGGTTGAGCCTCTTATCAAATTCCAAAGGGAAGAAAGGTGTGTGCATACCTTATGTTAGAAAAGTGTTTATCATACTGAACTAAAATTTTGTCAAAGCGTAAAGCCATAAAAGCTGAGCTTACTGTATCAACCAAGCTGTGGTGTCTATCTGTCATAGGCGCGGTAGCTATGGATGTTACTTCTTTTCCGCTTTCTATATATTTATATAGCTTCAAAATTGTACATTGGTCTCCTAGAAGCTAGCATTTCCCGACCCTGTAAAATTTCCACCACGTTTCATCTGTCTGGTTTCGGTTTTTGCAATGCCAACTCATGAAGCGAAACCGACACGTGTGAAATCAGGCAATTTCTAATAAAGTTGACTTCAATTATATAAGAATAATAAAAGGCGGATAATCAATGGATGAGCAATAGAAAGACGGTTAATCGAGAAGGTACTGTATATACATCACTGTTTACCAATATCTCTTCCTTGTGTGGCCATCTTCTTTCTACTTTAAAGTTTTGAGAAGCTCTTAACTCCCATAGAAATTGTTAGAATAGGAAAACTGAATGTAAAAGCATATCAAGCATTGACACATCAAAGATTAAAATGCTTCGCTAGCGTCTTTTTCCTCATAATTACCTTTCCATCGCCTACTCTCATATCGATCTTCTAAGCATGCAAAAGAGGAATTGAAAGCTGAATATAGAGCTCTTAGCTAATTACCTTCTGCAAAGTTTTGCTTCACATTTGGCCTTGGGTCTCCAACTTTCAATGGATGGTAGTACCAATATGCTACCAAGATATCAGAGTCGGATCTATATGTGGCAGTCAAGTTGAACATTCCATTCATAGATTTTTTGTGAAACGGTGAATTCACAGGACTCTCGTGCATGAGGAACAACCAGTTTTGGTATGGCCGCTGCTTATTTTTGGACATCAATTTCATGTGCTCTATACTTGGCAGATCACATCCATGGAAAACGACGAGGTCACTGCTTGATAAATGGCTTTTGTTGTATGTAACTTCACACTCAGGAACAGGACAAGGCCTTCCATCATCGTCTGTAAATTTATAATCGTAAGGAGCTTGCCACCAAGGAATTGAACCAAACAGAGGTGTGTAAACTAATATCTTCTTTTGATTTCTCTTGCTGGTAGGGTTATTTAATTCCTTTTTACTTTGATTTGCTACCTTGTCTACATACAAATCATTATCAACAAATGATAAGTGCTCTCCTAGTTGCTGATTTAGGTATACCAGTGCCATAACTGATGAAAGTAAAACTGCAATTTTTACATGACGTTTCATCTTGGTGTAATTTCCAGCTTGTACTTTGCAGCTATACCGAGCATCTGTAACGTGGATCATCATCACACGTTGCTAAGTAGCAGTTTTGTTAGCACCAGACTGCACCTTGTCATTCATTGAATTTTGAAAGAAGAAAAGGTCACTTTTTCACTCAATTACGATATGAATGACAATGAGATTAAAAGTATGTTCTTACCTGATAGGTTTGAGATAATAACATTCAACACATCGACATAAATTTGCAAGTTGAAAGGACATTTGACAAGAAAATGAAGACACAATGCACTACGAACAATGATGACAACTACGTCCTTCGTTCTGTCTTCACTATTCTGATGTTATTCTATAGCAAGACATTTTGGACAGAAGGATGTCGAGTGGCAAAAATCATGTAGGGAATCAAATTCCTGACATGTTTTTTCCGCTTCTCACTATTTTTTGCCAATTCTCAACATGTTTTTCTACTTTCAATTCTCAAGCACTTTCTTTCTACTGGTCGAGTGTTGGGTTCTTTGTCAACAACCTATCATCTACTATGGCTAATTAATTTTTGGAAATTTTTCCAACCCCCCCCGCCCCCGCTCTTATTATGACTCCCCGCTTATTAGTTTTGCACAAAAATTTTTCAACACGTGTTCCAAACGGATGTATTGATCCAATCTTCTAGTCTGTTAGTAATATATTTGTGTTGCTTACACAAATTCTCACGACCATAGACGCCTAATTTATGAATATAGAGTGCTTATATTATCTTAGATTCCACAGCATTTTTTCCCCTGCCCATCTCGCTTATTCCAACCCCCTCTGCTTATCAATTTCCCTGATGTTTCCAACCCCCCGGCAATTAGGCACTAAGGAGAACACGTTGCTACGTTTTAGTTTCGAAAAATACCTGGTATTTTCATCTCTTCCATCAAAACTCAAATGATGTAAGGACGAAGCCGTAACTTGTGCTTGAATTGAATTACAAATCTTCCTTCCACCTACAATAACCTTTTCGAGTTTAAGTTTCTAATCCTTTTCCTTATTTTGAAAACATAGCTCTATTTTTATCTAAAAGCATTACATTTTTTATCTAAAAATCCAACTTTATTTTCACTTCAAAAGTATAAGTTTAATTTTCATATTGAAACTTGAAACTTTTTTAAGCTTAAGTTTCTAATTTATTTTTATCTTGAAATCATAACTTTATACTTTCTTAAAAAATGTAGCATGTTTTTTTATTTTAAAAATCCAAATTTCATTTTTATCTCAAAACCATAACTTTCACATTCATATTTGCATTTGAAATTCGATTTGTAAAAAATAGTTGCCAGAGGCCCAGCGTTCTCATAGTATACTATAATATTTCGTAAGAAAGAAGCGACCGTTGTCACATGTGGTTAAAGAGACCGTGAGGATAGGCCTGGATCAAACGTCGATCTTTCCATGTGCAGAAACTAATACATGAAGTAAACACTGTCGGGCGCTACGTTTGATTTGATTAGCGCATGAATATAGTTACTCTGGTGTCTCTAACAGACGGGCCCCCGTCTATTAATTTCAGGAGAATTTTCCTTCCCCCCGTTGCTTATTAACACCCCCTTCTATTAAATTTCATAAATCGATCATGATCAGAACACGCAGAAAATTACATCACCTTTTAATAAAGCAATTTACCATCACGAACCACCTTCTCTTAGCACCCCTTTTCTATTGAAAAGCTGCCGACATGCATACCCCCTTCTATTAGCAACCTCTTTTTATTGAAAACTAGCCGACATGAACACCGCCTTCAATTCGCACCCTCCCTTCTATTAACAAATGATCGATGTGAACACACCCCATCTAATGCTTCCCCCCCATCTATTAGAGACACTAGAGTAGGTCGACCAAAATCTATTGGCTCGAACGATCCAGTCGAGTAACATGACTATGGCACGGCTTCGTAGCAAACGTCGCGCCTATCGTGTGAAAATCCTAATGCATAAATTATTTCTGAATATTTTCAATCCAAAGCCGCATCAGTTCCTAGCACCTTAGATAAGCTGATTTGAAATTTAGATGGCGTGAATCACTTGGTTCGAAGTTTGATTCTGTCTCGTGCTAACGTCACGTCTCTGTCGAACTTATTCCAATTAGGTTCGGCACAAGGCACGCACGACGTTCAACCTAGGCCTCAAGGCGAGGGACAACTGTTAATGAAAGAATAAGATATCAAAGAAAAGACAATTGGTGTGAACTGAGCTTCAGGTCAAATGAGTAGAGAGTCAACAAAAGTGAGTAATCATAGCAACCAAAGATGCAAAGTGTCTGTCCCTATGAAATTATTTTTCAGATGATTTCGTCTGAACCCAACAACCGACAGTCGTACTGGGAAGTTCGGTTACGAAGGTGTATCTGCGAAATATTTGTGCAGAATGGCCGCTTATTTGATACGAGCAAATCGTATAAAGAGATTGGGAATTGAAAATGCGATGCACATCCACTGATTATATATTCTAGCATATTGTGTTGGATATTTTGTCACGTGTAGCACTCATCCGCAATTCATCGTATATCAAGCTTAGCATTCGCTTTGCAGTTCACAGTTCACAGCACACAGTTCATAGTTAAGAGTTACGAGTTGAGATTAAGAGTACACAGCCAGTAGTGTAACGTTACGAGTTTAAGTTAAGAGTTTCAAAATAGAACAAGATTTATGTAATTATTGTAAATATTGGATTGATTCAATGCTATTATATATCCAACGAGAAGTTTAGTTCATTGTCAAGTCTTGCACTGATCCAAAAGAGCATAAAGTTTACAACATATTGCTGTATAGAATGGCTCCTCCACATCAACGGAATACGTTATCGGCAGAACTGAAAAAGGAACATCAAAGAGAACTAAAACAATGTCTATTGGGCAATTTATAGCCTTTACATTATTATTGGGTATTTTCTATATTGCACCATCTTTTGTGTTGAGTAGTATAAAGTAATTTAATTTTATCGTAAATTTAGTTGATTTCGAAGAAGTAGAAGTAACTGAAGTAGATGAAAGTCACCCTGACAATAGTTGCTGTGTTGAAGAGAAAAAGTCGTAAGCTTTTAAACAGCCGTTTTAGAGCTTCTTGATATCAGTACGAGAGAACTCACGCTCTCTTCTATTACAATTTAGGGATAGGAATTAAGTAGAGTCAAGACCCAAGCATCTCCCTAACTATAACAAGATCCCTTGCTATTGTTTTCAAAGGCATGAGTGATCTAGGGTGCGCGCGCATACTGCAGAGCAAAAAGACACTACTCTTGTTCATTTGTGTATACGACGGGCTACTTGTTCTGTTATTTAAACTCAGAAATCTCACTCTTCATAACCGAAAAATGCCTTATTCTTGCTGTACTGTATGGTGTTCTAATCGGGAAATCAGAGAGAAGAGGAATCTTCCATTTTATCAGATAGCGAAAGGGAAAACCCCGTGTTAGACGCAATGAAGGGTTGATTATATACGGGCAATACGTTGCGGTGACTAGAAAATCTGGACATCGGCCTAAATATCGAATCAAACAATGTGCGGATAACATATTATAACTGGTGTGGCATACTTTTAATATAGTATTTAAATATGTAACCTCCCTATATTCTACATATATAAAAATTTTGTGTTCCTGTTGGTTCTCATCAAGCGAAATGAATACTGGAAATAAGCACAGATTTTGCACTAGAAAAACTAATAGGCCAATGAAAAATACTGATAATTGATAGCAGAATGTAATAAAAAACATCTGACTTCCGTTGCAGGCACGTACCTGGTAATGCCGGTTTTGCCTCCCCCCCAACAACAGAATCATTAACCTAGAGATTTACATAAGGTTTTTGCCCATCCAAAGTGATTTTATAAGCAGGTTTTGCCCCCTGGACATCCCATTCAGCTACGTGCTTGTTCCATTGCAAGCTTAGACCAAAGCCTGTAACTCCTCCTGCCCTTACTGGGAACAGGTCAGATGAATTGGGGCGTAGAGGCAAAGCGACAAAAAGTAAGAAAAAAATACGTTGTGATAAGAAATAAAAGGGAATCCTGGAAAACTCGGTGTATCAATTAAACAACAGAATCCATCCTACCATAGTTAAGAGAATACTGATTGGCTAGGAAGCTTCCCTATAAAACAAAGGGTCTATTGTCTTATGTTGAACGACTTCAAAAATGCGTCACGTGACCAAAGTAGGTGCAAGTAGTAAACATGGGCGAAAGCTGTGGCAGCAATTTCTGAATATTATTCCAATGTTTTGGAGCTTATTGCATTATTAGAAAGCGATATAGATAGCCAATTGGAGTTGAAGAAGGCAACTGATAATGTAGGTAGTATTTTGTGTACTTGTAAGGATATTATTCACTTTCTTCGGTTTCTGATCTTTGGATTTATAACGCAATCTCACATTGAGCTTTCATGTATCTTGTAGGCCAGACAAGAAGCTTTTATAACAGTATGCAAAGCTAACTCTGATGTCTACCTGGCAACTACTCAGCCCAAAATATCAACTGGCTTTTCATCTACCTACCTTTGCTGTTGTGACGAAAGGCTTGACTTTAACATAGAGTCAGTTGCTTTCCACAAATTTTGCATCTGGTTATTCATTGCGACTACTAATTGCCATGCCCCTAATCATCAATTTTTATACAGCAAGAGACTCAAGGAGCAGTTTTGAAAGATTTGGAGGTTTATAAATAAAAGTTGAATGGACACAAAAGCATGGCCGAATCCAGAACATGCAATTATGTATGACAAGCAGAGTTGAAAGTTGCACTTGGACACTTCAAACGCAGCGAAGAAGAGCGATTGTCAGTTATAGTATTATTCCGTGGCTTGACCCCCATCCTTTAGTAGATGGTCTCTTATTTCTCATTATTATCGGGTACATTATTAAGAAGACCCAGTGAAGGCCCTTACACAAGGGCAAATCCAGGGAGTCAAAGGGCCGTTCACATTATTTCCCAGGCAAATTCTTTCTTTTTTTCCTTTTCTCTGTTGCAATACATTGTTGTACTAATGTTTTTTTTAGGCAGTTAAGTACGTAAGTTTGTCTTAATCAGTGTAAACATACTAGAAGCAAACCAACGGTAAATGATGAATATGAAAATATGAAATAGGTATCTATTCTCTTCGCTTCGCTATTTCACTCCTAGTGTGAACACTCGCTAATGCCAAAAATAGTAGAGAAGCCTCCATAAATGTCCCTTAAGCACATCAATGACATATGAATATCATTGCAGTATGGGATCCTTCTCCTCATTCAACGGTGTTATGTTAGTGGCACCAGACGTCATGCTCCTTCAAAATTTCAATTCAAATAGGAAAGCATGCAGTTATCAGGAGGTTACAGATGAATCCCCAAAAATAGTCTATATCTAAAGATATAACTATGTTCAAATCTGAATTTTGTCAGCCACATCAAGAAAGTCAAAGGTCCTTGTCTACGTATCGCAGTGCAGTGCCTGACCATTAGTTATAATTGTGCTGAGTGTTGTAGATATAACTGACACAACTGATTGCGATGTAACTGGTAGGTGTAACTGGTAGGTGCATCTGGTGTAAAAAGCTATTCGATGCAAAAGCTATCCCATACTGTGTAATTGGGACTATAAACAAGAAGCAACAGTTGGCCAAGGCCAAGGTCCTTGTGATACTCCAGTACTTATTTAATGTCGTTGTGGCTTAATACCGTTGACCCTTTGACCCCATAATTAGGTGGCTTTTACAAAGGAGGGAGTAGTTCAAAGTGACGAAGGCTTTCGATGGTCAGTATACTATGTCAACTAGTTCACTACTGTCTAGAGGAGAACTCCAACAATCGGGATTCCTATGAAAAAAGATGTTGTAGAATGGACAGCGCTATATCAGATTGCACAAGCAGTTATCACTATTAAAGCAATTTTAAAATCATTGAAAGACATGCTTCTCGAGTAGCGTGTAAGCAAATGACAGAGCTGACATTGCACGATAGTCTGATCTTTAACTTTTCTAAGCACCTTTTGGAAGGGGACAACCCATTCAATTTTCCAGGCATCGTGTAAACTGCAGATGCCAAAAGTCTCATTATTTGCATGAGGGATTAACAAATGCAAGAAAGTGTGCTTTACATAAAATTAAAGGGAACTCATATACCTCTAGAACTCTCTAATGAATTTAATTTACGACTAGCTTTAAGAATGCCTTTTACACTGAGTTTGTATTTGGCTTGCTCTGCTGAGGAAAACTTTGATGATCACTATGGAAAGGAGGAGTAGGCTAAGCTGTTCATAGATTGCAAATGTTTGGAATTGATAATGACTTGCAAGACGGAATTCGTAGGGTTTCTAGTAAACTATGGAAGGAGCTAGTCTGTGCAGAGCGTCTGGTGGTATTGACACGTCTTGCTTGATTAAAACACTTTTGATTTCGTGGTAGCAATAAAAGAATCCTTACAAGATGGAACGATAAGCAACCAGACTTCGATGAGAGAGATTGGAGACTCCTGGAGTGTTGACAAGATATATAGCTTTGTATTCACTATGCCTTGAGAAGGAAGGGAGAGGGTTTACCAAAAACAGTGCTTTAGAAAGTATTTTCTTCGAGAAATTACCTGGCTTTCTACATTTTCACAAGTTATCACTTGATTACGTATAGTAGTAGATCATCTCGCTTATGTCCTTTTCATCTTCCCTAACATATTTGTTACGAATTGGTCAAAAAGCTATATTAAGAAGCTTTTTAAAAACGTATTTCTCCACCTACAAGTTCCCCGCTTATCAGCCCTCCACAGATAAGCCAACCTTTTCCCTAAGACATGCTTTAGTCCGTGTGTAAATCCCCCAACAGATAAGCCAACCTTTTCCCTGAGACATGCCTTAGTCCGTGTGTAAATCCCCCGCAGATAAGCCCTGTAGGAGTACTTCTGCGATTGAAACAAAGAGTAGACACATGAATGGCATTGTACTTCTCTTATCGTGTCTCTGACGTTCTTTTTGTGCAGTTTTCGCGCTATAGAGTATATTGGTACAAAGTATCTTAATGCCTCAACCTGGACTTTGAGACTGAAAGTGATGGCAGTGAGAGAACTGGAAGAGGAGTAGTCATCCTAATTAGTCATTATCTAGATCTTTGCCAAAGGTAATATTACCATTTTGTTTGAACCAATGAATTTACAACATTGGATCGTCTTCTCGTGGACATTTTTTACACATCATATAAGCCCCCATGCGGATAAGCCACCCCTTCCTGCAGATAGGCCCACCAAAAAAGCCTCACGAACTCAGATAAGCCCTGGGTTTATAGGCAGAGAAATATGGTATCTCTGCTTTTGTGGTCGCGAGTCAAAGAATAGTAAATACTTTATAGTTAGTCACTCATAGACGACATTATAGCACGAGATTGTAAAAAAAACAAAGTCTTGTAAATTAATCTTTCAGGAAACTCGGAAATTTCTTGTTCATTAAAATGAGTTGCTAATTTTACATAAATTAAATGCCAACGTTCGTTGCTGTTCTTCTAGACTTTGATGAAGCATATGAATCTTTCAGAAGAAACTGATTCATCTAGAAGCAATTAATTTGGTCATTGTATACCACAAGGTTCAGTCCTTGGGCCTCTCCTTTTCAATGTATGTAATAATGATCTTTTGTTTTTGGTAACGGACACTGCAATTTGCAATTTTGCAGATTATACCACCATATTCAGAGCAGACAGTTGTTTAGATGAAGTATTAGAACGGGTAGACACTGATGCTTTTGTCTTATCAAAGTGGTTCACTGAAAATGTTATGAAATTGAATAAAGAAGAATGTCACCTGCTAAACTACACGCTCTAGCTAGAGTATCCACATTCATGGACCTGGAAAGTTAGGTCTCCTAATGAAAAGTTTCATAAATGCACAGTTTAGCTATTGCCCCCCATGGGCGAAGAAGGACGTCAAATTTGGGGGGAGGCTGTAAATTTTCTATCCGAAAATCAAATAGAGCTAGAGAGCAGGCAGAGTTATTCGAATTTCCTATTGTTCTTTCAGAAAATTTGACCAAGTGAAACCAAATTCTGCCCAACTTAAAGGGGACTGCAGCGCCCCTTGTCCCGCTTCCTACGATTATGCTACCCCCTAATTTGGATGTTTCATGATAGATGTCTAAATGCAAAAGTGAATAAAATCCATGAAAGAGCACTCAGAATTGTCTATAAAGATACTCTTACCGACTATGAAACTTTATTGAAACTAGATAATGCAGGTCTGTTCACCAGCGCAATCTACAATGCTTGATGACTGAAATTTACAAAACCAAAAACAGCCTAAATCCCTGCTTCATAAGAGAGCCTGTTAAACTAAGAGACTTACAGTATAATTTAAGAAATAAGAATGCTCTTGACATATCAAAAGTTAGGAAAACGTCATATGTTATAGAAAAGGTGCAATTTATTGGTCAAAAACTGTGGCTAATGCTACCTTCCAATGTTAGAGAATCTCCATCAGTAATGGCATTCAAAAAGAATTAAGATCCTGCACAATAAAGTGTGATTGTAGATTGTGCAAAGCATTTATATCTTGGGTTGGCTTTAACTTTTATTCAACTTTGTACCATTTAGTTTATTTTATATATTTTATCTACTTATCTTATATTCATACAGCTTGTAATGTTTCTGGCAAGCAATATTCTATTAGCGGTAACTTTAATTGTGATTTTTCAGGAGTAAGTGTATTTGTTAAGTTGTAAATTATGTGGTAAACAGTACGTAGGTAGCACTTTTACGTCCTTGAAGACCAGGTTTAACAGCTGTAAGTCTTCAAGTAGGAAACTTTCTACTGGAATGTCAGTTGCGCAGGCAGAGCTTTTTGACATTTTGAAGAAGTTAACCATAACGGATTTTTAGAAGGTGTTACTTTTCAGACTATAGACAGAGTACTTGAGGAGTCTAGACTTCGTGAAGGATTTTGGCAGTTTAAGTTGAATAGTTTCATGCCTGAAGGACTTAACGTCAGATTCGTAGATCATTTGCTATCCATCTCTTGGTTTAATTAGCAAATGTGACTTTTTCTATTATTCTACTCCTTTCCGTCTCTTTTACTAAGTTTTGCACGTTATACAATTTCTCCACGTGTGTTTTAACTATGCCTCCACGTGTGTTCTATTGTTTATCTCTTCATAGCATCCGCCCTGTGCCCCTAATCAACCATAATATATCCATTGTTTGTTAATAAGTAGGTCCCCTTAAGTAGTACCTAATGTCACCCCATTGTAATATAGGTAATTTATGCAGGCCCTGTATCATTGTAAGGTTAGTACTGAAGAAGATATATTTAGAAACGTATACACATAAGACAGAGTTTATGAATTATTCTATATATCTATGTTATAAGCTACGCGAATGCGGCTCTGGTTTAATATACATATAAATATATATAAATAAATATATATATATACATAAAAATAAATATATGTATATATATAAATATATATATATATATATATATATATATAAACTCTGGCAATTACCAACTCGGAATCGAATCCATGAAGAGTGCTTGCCAAGCATTTGAATAAGCTTTTCAGATTTTGCTTACTTGCTTGCTTTTGCTTCTTAATTAGTATCATCTTATCAAAAGCTATTATTTTCAAATTGGAAAACTCTAAGGTCAATCCATGTCAACTTAAGCAATTCAAAAAAGAGTTTTTAGGTGACAGTCAGGTTTTGCTCAGTGTTTAGCATTGGATGATAATGCACGAGAAACGAAGAAACTAAAAGCTTTATGATTTTTATATCAATGATATTCTCGGGATGGGATACAGCTCTTTCAACTTCTACAACAAATGCAAAATTTAGTGCAAGATACAAACTTCAAACTAATAGAAACCTGTTGAAAATGTGCCTTGTTTCAATTGCTTATTAGACACCATAGAAAAGCTCTTTCCCTACAATTATTTTGATTTTATCTTCGAGAACTTTACAAAGGACCTATACTATATAAAAATTCGTAGCGCCGCCAATATGGCTGCTAAATTGTCCTAACTTAGCATTTTGCATTTCTGCCATAAAATTTTGGCATTGTTTAATAAAATTTCACACAATTATATTTAATTTTTAGTTAGCAAAAGTTAATTTGCATTAGAATTTGTTATCTAAAACTTATATTTGAGCTCGGTGTTTTGTGGCAAATTGCACAATTCTAGTACTACATACCTGCATTGCCCATTGAAGTCAAGGAGTTATTTGAATAATAATTATTTAATACATGCTTTCTTTTATAAGAAAACTATAATTTTGCCTGAGCCTTAATTTTCTTAACTTTTCCCAAAACTGAGCCTGAGATTTTCTTAAATTTTTCTTAACTTTTACTGAAGTAAGCTGGCTAAAAATGGGTTAAACATTTGTTATTAATATTGCGTACTTGAATTTGAATTCCATCTAAAGCATTTTAAATGCAACAATGACGAAATATCAATTTTTGGCAAATAAAAACACCAAATTTTGGACATTTAGCCTCGTAGGTTTCTTAAGATGCCTGAAGATTTTGACCTTTTGAGCCTCATTTTGCTATAAACTCATTTCTTATAAAATAACGTGTACCATGAGAAAAACATGAGATAACATTTCCAGGTTCTTCGTTTCTCATGCATTACAGTCAAATATTAGGGATTGGTTTCCATATAATCCTAAGGAGTTTTAAGAGAGTCGCATTACAATCAAATATTAAAGCGTAAACGTCTGTTAAGCTGACATGGAATGACTCTCTGCAGAAAAGTGTTATTGTGTTACAAAATGTTTTCCTATTGCAATAGATATGCATGTAACAACAGCCATTCAAGCCCCCCAATACCTCAGGATTGCATGTCGCTCAGAGCTCAAATATACTCTACTCACAAAATGCGACATAAATTGTTCTATTTCGTAATTTTTTGTGCACTAGCAATGAAATGTCTTAACGGCTCTTTAGTTAGATCACAAGTTTGCTTTCCCCAGAATTTGTCTAATTCCACTGTTTTTGAAGGAATGTTGTAATTTTGAATAGCCTCACAAAACAGACACATAAAGCTATGGCTTGCAAGCTTGTACTTGAATCTCCATTGGTGATATCGATTGTACACGTCATCATTCTTGTCTAAGAACAATAAATAATTGGCAAGATCCTCCATAGAGCTGAAATCTCTGGCATCTATGTAAGATCCAGGAATAGCCAACTTTTTATTTGTGTAATCTCCATATCCAAGAACAACAGGAACCAATCCTGCATCCAAACTATTTAGCCAGTATTTTTCTGTAATGTAATCAATACAGAAGCTGTTTTCAATTGCAAGGGAGAACTTGTACTGTCTCTGAATATCTGCACACTTCTTGCTATTTCTCGGGCAGTCCGGGGTTTGAGGTTTAAAGTGCTTTGAACATCCGCCATAAACATCAACATTGATAAACTTGCGAAGGTTTGCAATGAAGCTTAATCTGTCCTCATCGCAATGTGAATTCAACCATGTAATAAGCTTTGTCTTTCCTACAATAGAATATGTTAGAATGTATAATGAGTATGATGAAAAGAATAAAAAAAATGAGTTTCAGCTCCGGTAGGGACATAGTAGTTTCTCATTTCAGGGAGTTACAAACCCAAGAATTGCAACAAGAGAGAACACTCCTTGCTCAAGTCCTGTAGACATTTAAAAGAATAGCTACATGAAACTAACGAAGAGTTCGCGTTCTACCCTCAACCTCCATGACGCCTGAGCTCAAACTTGAACGACTTTACTTGCTTTCTACAGCTCTCTAACTTCAACTCTAACCCTCAACTCTCCAGCTCTCGACTCTCCTCTCAACTCTCTCTTTCAACTCAACTCCCTCCAACTTAAGCTATAAATAGATATATATTACATGCAAATAAAGGTAAAATGATGACTAAGTATTACTCATAAATACAAACTATACGAAACAAAGCTACGAATGCCTGGGAAAGGAATGGAAGGGTATGCATAAGTAATACAACTAATGATGTAAATCTAATATAACATTAACTACGGTAAAATCTACATGAATAAACTAATTATAACCAGGTTATCGATATGGCCTAACAATACTGTGAAACTCCCGCACCGACAATCTAAACAAAAGACGAGAAGTGCACAATTGTTATACGACAAACATGACGCACAATAAAATAAATAACCAGATAAAATACACTACGCAGAAGCATACTGAGTATGTGACAAGGGATATGTGCGCATATACATCAAAGTGCTCTCAAAAATAGTGCCACATTGTTGCAGTCCTTAGCCCTCCAGCGTGTATGTCCTTGAGTTACACTCGCATTACATTTGTATTACATTGGAGGGGCCTATTTAAGACAGATTACGAAACAACATCAATATTGCTACCCAGGACGAAAAAGTTTCATTACAAACTTATGAGCACTCATTTAAGCATGCCAGCCACTAAAAGAATTCAAAATCATATGTTGATATCTTAGCTAGATACCTTCTGCAAAGTTCTGCATCAACTTTGGTCTTGGATCTCCATTTTCTAGTGGATCGTAGGACCAGTATGTTACCAAAATATCAGAGTCAGACCTGTAAGAGGCAGTCAAGTTGAACATTCCATTCAGAGATTTAGCGTTAAAATATGAAAAAACTGGACTCTCATGCATGAAGAACACCCAGTTTTGATGAGGCCTATGCTTATTTTTCGACATGAATTTCATGTGTTCTATGCTTGGCAAATCCCTTCCGTAGAAAACAACGAGGTCACTGGTCGATAGCTGACTTTTGTTGTATGTAACATCACAATCAGAAACAAGGCAAGGCCTTCCATCATCGTCTGTAAATTTATAATCGTAAGGAACTTGTCTCCAAGGCATTCTACCGAACAATGTTGTGTACATCAATATCTTCTTGCGCCTTCGTTTACTGATATTTTTATGCAGCTCTATATAAGCATCACCCGCAAACCTTTCTTGCCGCATGTTAGTAATAAGAGAAAGCACATGTTTTCTTAGTTGGTAGACGAAGATTAATATAAACCATGCCATAAATAGGAGAGTTGCAACTTTGAAGCGAAACTTCATTTTGCTAGCGATAATAGAAGCCAAGCATGACCATACGACCACATGTGTGTTGTATTGTCGTGCATGATTCTTGCCATTAGGTGTGACGTTGCTATGCAAAGGGCTGAAAGCTCTCTGTCCGAAAGAACAACGTTGTTTGTAGGACAATTATTAGTATTCTTTCCAAAAAGCTGTCTGGATGAAATAGATCTCTGTCTATTTGGGAGGGGGGCAACCCCCTGCTGCCTCCTCTCATAAGTGTTCACCATCGAGTTAATCCATGAAAATTAAAGCAAAACCTGTTTTTGCATCTGTTGTGGCCATTCAAGAAAGTAAAAATTCAAGCATGCATCTCATTCTGAAAAAGGAATGAGGGCCTCATTTTCTCAAAAACAATTTGTTTAAGAAGCACAGTTTTCCTTTAAAAATGTTGAATTTGAAGTTCGATTACTATAAAAACATTATTGTCGTCCATGTTCGCAAGGAAGGGCCAATGTTTCTGTTTAAGGATAGTTTTCATATATTATTCGTATACCGTATTTCCTCTAATGAGCGCCCAGGGCGCTCATTAAATTTTCGTCATTTTGGGGGCGCTCATTAGAGGTGGCCGCTCATTAACTTTTTCAGATTTTATTCAGGTCGCTAATCCAAAAATAGAGATAATTTGTGAAGCGATTTTTGCAGATACAATATGAAATATAGAAATAGAATACAAGATAACAATATAAAAGCAGTTAAATGCTTGAAATATCTACGTCCTCATCATCATTATCACTAGTCTCGACAATGGTAAAAGCAGGTGCCGCCTCATCGATGTCATTGAGATACAAAACATTTTTATTTTAACTTCGAAAAGAAATCTTTAAAGAAACAGCCACATTTTATGACATAAACAATGAGGTTCTTCTACCTGAGGCCTGATTTATGATTTCTGAGGGGGGGCACTCATTAGAGAAAATACGGTACCTATTTCGTCGCATTTCGTCGGATGTCTGGGTCAAATCTGAAATACGATAATTCCGACATATGAAAATGGATCACGTTATATGACACCGCATATCCTAACTGGTCGTAATTCATCCTAATTCGTAGGAATTTATCCCACAGAATCAAAAAGTTTTGTTTCAATCGTAGAACTGGGACGATTTACGATCGAAATTTTATATGACAACCGAATTCCGACAATTAGGAAGTCTCATGTTAATGAAGTAATCACTCAGTATTTATCGCGTCATACGATGGCGATACAAGTGGATTACATGACCTAAAATGTAATAAACTCTTACTACAAGGAAAGAGCTAAGAAACTTTCCAAAAATAGCACATTGAAATCGTTAACTAGTTCAACGTAAAGCTGTACCAACGGGATGCAAATATGACATTGCTTTCGAATTTAACTTTCACTGACGTATTTTGCTTGTTCTAGGACAAACAGTCTGCTACATTCACGTTCTGCATACGCTTTCACAACAATTTAGTTCGCTAAATTAAGAAACTTTTAGAACTAAAATGTGGCTGAAAATTAAGAAACCTTTGGTACTTCGGACTACTACTATTTTAATATTTCCAGTATGATCTGGAGTCCAAGACCGTGAACTGGCTTGGCTCCAATCTTATCTATTGAACAGAACACAGTTCTGTAGAGTCAATTTGGTTGATTCATCTTTAGAGAACATTGATATAGGCATACCACAAGGCTCTTCCCATGGCCCCCTGTTATTCTTCATTTATATAAATGATATACTGCAAGCTGTCCAATACTCTAATGAAAACCTGTATACTGATGGCACCAGTATCTGCCACCAATCACTCAACTTGGCCCAACTGAATGAGGCTATTAATAGTGATCTGTAGCAACTGGACACTTGGTTAAAAGGTAATAGTCTTTCTCTAAATGTTGTGAAAACAAGTTACAAGTCACAATAGCACCAACGAAGCCAATGTCAAAGTTTATTTTGCAATATCCATAACGTAGAACACAATTTACAATATTTGGAACAATGAAAACTGTCGAGAGCGTTCGTTTCTCCCGACCAATTCTGTAGCATGAAACAAATATAGATGGTTGAGCTTATTCTTGTTTGTAAATATTGTAAATATTGTTAGAGAGTTCCTTGAAAAACAACCTTTGCTAAAGGGTCGTCATCCTAAAAGATATGAAATGAAAATGAGATGAAAAATGTACTACGCTTTGAGCTAGGTTTCTTTTATAACAAACAAAACGTGCACGTTGAGAGAAGGAGATTGTTGAAAAGCGGCAGCAAAACAAGGGCACGGAGCCAGCTACTGGAGATAAGAAGCAGCTAATGTGTTATAGTAATTGCCAAATTTCTCACTGCCTGAAACTTTTCATTTACTAAACTAAATGATTGTTATAACTTTAAGCTCTCTGGTCTTCATCATATCGCAGACTTGTATGAGTTCCTTACGCATGTTATTCGATCGTTGCTTGTGGTTCAGGGGGGAGGTACTTCCAATCTTTCTATATGAGGGGGTCCGTGTCAATATTTGGAGTCTGAGATTTTACATAACCAATCATATTTGGGTTCCATGAATTACAGCGTATGAAAAATTCACTATTTGGGGTCTGAGAACTACAGTTTAAGAAAAATTCAATATTTTTGCTCTCTGAATTGGAAACGAAGTTGCAAAAGAAGCCAAATTCTAAGCAATATGGTTCTAATACTATAAATATTGCAATACTGACCTTATTGCAAATGTTGTGACTTTCAACGAAGTTGTATGGAAGTGGTAGTCCAAAATATGTAACTATATTTATGGTTTCAAACTTTTGAAGCTCAATACTTGCAGTTCGTCACAACTGCGATTCAATATCTGGGGGTCAAACATAAATTGGTGACATGGACCCCCTTTATAGAAAGGTAGGGAGTACACCTAATGGCCACACCTACTCTACAGTTTCATCTTGAGATCTGGGCTACTCTGGATTTTGCAGCGCATTAGAATTTGCTGAATGTCTATTCGGGCCATCCGCATAGTGCCAACACATAAAAGGAGGAAGGGGTTCAGCCAGAAGCGTGCTTTTATGGGGTGGGGCGTCAAAATTTCTGAAAATTTTGCTTGCATGTTATGTGGATGGCCCCGACCTGGCATCCCTGTGCAATGTTGCGCATTTTTGATGAGCAAGTGTAGTTTTGGCGGGTTTTCAATGGAAACAGGAAGACCGAGAAAATGGTACAAATTATGATAAAAATGTAAGTTGATTTACCATTTCACATAGTAAAAATCAGTTGCTTCTATGTTGTTGCCCCTCTCTTTGTGTTATGACTATAGAAAGTTAAGAATAAGACGAAAGAGGAGGTGTAGCAGCCTGAAAGAAGGTAGGATCACAGTGACTATGGTGGAATGGAAAGCTGTTCAAGAGCAGAGACGTTAATCACTTGCAGGGAAGTAAAACAAGTCCCCAGCCTATTTTACTCTAAGTTTGAAGACTTTGTACGATGACCTAAAACTTGATAATGTCTTGGAGAGGTAGGCCTAGCAAAGAGGTAACTCAAAACTGACAAATTGTTGAGGGGAGCGAAATAATACAAAGTTAGTTTTCCTATAATAAGAGCAAGCTTGTTTGGGTCAAGCCACAATTTGACTTTCTTCCGTTCCTTGTTAAGTTTCCTTGTAGGCAGTGTAAGATTTTCTATTTCAAAACAAAAGTTAGTGTCAGCCAATGATGTGCCAAGACACCTTCTTTTGGGGGGGGGGGAGGCGTTCTGACCAATTGACCAACTATTGTTACTAAACTGTTACTAAAAAAATGGAAAAGTCACAGAAAATACTGTGGTCAACCCTCTTGCTGCCTGGCTACCTTTTTTGACCAACTTTCGTGCAAATTTGAACATAGTGGAGGCACGAAGCCCCCACGCCCTCCATCAGCACATCAGCACGCCCCATCAACAAAAAATTGAGCACAATAGGTACTTGTTACTTTCTGATGAAGGCTTCCATAAAATGCTCGAATATACAATGAATTTAACACCTTGTCGAGCTTGAATCTTGCACTATCCCTATGCATTCTTTACTTTGAGTGATTCTGAACTGCTATCTTTTACTATACTGCATCAACTTATATTATACATGTATATTAAGGCTTGTGTTAGAGAGAGGGTCTCATGCCAAAATGTTATGTATGAAAGAAGGGAGTATCACTCTGAGTGTGACAAGCCATTACATGGTGTGGGAGGGTCAGAATGGCAATTTTTCCGTTATGTGCTGTTTGAATGAGCATAAATGCAGGAAAAGAAGCAAACAATACCCATATATGAACTTTTGTCTGGGGAGGAAAAGTACATTCAAAACTTCTGATGGCCTTCTCTCAGCCCCATTGGCTACGCACCTGTCTGAAATCAAATGGACACTTGGATATTTTGCTTGTGCACACTTGAGAGTTTGTCAGAAATAGGCATACTTTGCATCCAAGCTCTTGTGCAAAGAAAGGAAGTGATAATTACAAAGTTTCAATATGTAGCTGATCTCTTGAGTTATAGTTTGTAAGGCTGAGATTAAAGATGGAGTTGGTTCTATGTTTATACAGTGTTGATGCAGTATCTTTATGTGCCCAAGATTTATCCAAACCAACATGGTAGTGGTTTGGATCTTATGAACTAATATCCGCAAATGCCCTAGTTTGTACAGTTATTTTGATGTGATTTCATAACACTATGTTCCAAGTCAGGGCATCTTACAAACACCAGGCTTATTTTGGAAAGGTGTATGACTACATACAACTTCCAAGGTGTGCAAAGTATTGTGCATCTTGCTTGCTCTGAGGTGGCAAGTTGTTGCTGCTAGTCACATCATAAGCATCTAGAATGAATACCAAGAAAGCTAGCCACAAAAAATCCTAAATAGTGGACCAGAAACCTTAAATTTGCAGTTTTGACTGGGTCAGGGAGAAGACTCATTGGGTCAATGGCCTGCATTAAAAATTGCCCTGTTTCATATTTGGCTTTCAATGTAATTTCATGCAGTACTATTTTTGAATCCATAAAATATCCTTAACAGTTATTGTTGCATACTAGCATTTCATCAGCCTCTTGCTTACAATGCCAAAGTATGGTTTGCTCTTTTCTGTTCATATTTGTATGCCTTATTTATACATTTAGATTGTTGTCTTTTGTTTTAGGGTGGGTGAGAAGAGTGATTGGGGGATGATAGAGCTGCAAGGTGCTCTTGAGACTAAAGATGGAGTTGGTTTTAATGGGTTATATGTTGGGGATTTGCATTTTGATAATAAGGTATTTTTCTACATGTTAAGATTTATGGAAGCCTATTTGGCAATGGTTTGGTTCCATTAAACAGTGTCTGGTTATTGTCAAAATGATGTTTAGTGGAAAAACTTTGTTATTAGTCTTGTGAGATAGGAGTCTTCTCATGCCTGACAGCAGCAAGAATGGTTCATGCTGGAAAGAGTACATATGCCCTCTCATTTGAGATTTATTAGTGATTCAGCAAGTCCTCAAAAATTTTCTTTCAGATCAGATGCATAGAATAAATAATGTCTGTGTCACAATTTCACCCATTTTCATTCTCTATATCTTAAACTCTGTTAAATCTTCAAATTATATTTGACACTACTACTACTTCTAATACATCACACACAGTTAATACTGCACGACGTGTCTCACAATGTCACACAAATTCTTTCTATCTTGTGTCAGTTCAGATAATCTAATGTTTGTGCTTCTTTTGTGAGATCCAGTATAATTCCAACGCTGGCCAAATCTTGCCTTACTGTCTGCATCCATGTCGTCTTTGGTCTTCCTTGTGGCCGTTTTACTTTCCTGAGATATTCTTTAAGGGTTTTAAGTATTTGAGGGTTTAAGCATTTGACACTACTTTATTAATATTCTATCATGTTCATTAGGGGACTCCAAATTTAATAGTTGGCCACCATTTGTTGGTTGGCAAGATTATCGAATTAGATAAACCATTTGCTGTTATAAGAAAGAATGTGACTGACAATTGGACTAGTGTGGAAGGAGAACAAAAGATGGGATCTACAGAAGAAGGTATGGAAGTTGATACAGAGGACAAAAAGCTAGTTGAACCCTATTATGACATTGTTGGTATTATAAGATGGAAGATCATTTTTAAAAATAGGCCAAGACCAATAATTACAAGTTCCAGTAGTGTTTGAAAACAAGAGCAAATATTCATCATGATTGTCATAATGATATGTCATTATTATCATTACAATTATCATTTTTACCATTCTTATAAATATCCTCATCATTCATTGTCACTATTATTAGCAATTGTAGTTATTTTTGCCAGACATTGCTTTGGTTATGCTTATATATAAATAAAAAAGCAATAAGATAATTGCCAATTCAAGTGACAATAATGATGATGGTGGTGGTGATGGTGATGTACACATCACAGTTTACCTCAGACCCATTCTTTCCTTTGAAATATTTGAGGCCAAATTCTCTTCAGTATTTCCTTATTCAAACTTTTAATATTGAACCTTATCTGTAAAAATATTGGCTACAGTTTTGATAAGGAATCTAGGTGGAGACCTCAGCAAACAGGTAAATAAAGAATTGAAAAAGGAATCATTTTTTATATCAACTTATTGGCTTAATAATTCTGTGTCTTCTCTAATCATTATGTAATTATAGCTATTGTTGTATTTTGTTTAATTTATTTCTGTAGTTCTGTGTTACTTATCACTTGTATTATTCAAAAAGGTATTTCAAATACTGGAAAAAATGAGTTTACCATTCTTTACAGCCACCTAAGAAATACACTAAGTAAGACTAATGTCTACTTTGACAGAAAGTAGTTACTTTTGCCTGTGTTTCAAAATTGTACAGTCAGTAGCTTTTTACAATTACATTGAGAACTTATTGAAGTTTTCTTTAAGTTTATTCTGCATTTTGTAATTGGATATTGATTGCAAGGCCAAACATTTCTTTCTTGGAAAGGTAGCAAGCAAAAGTCCAGGATTGATTTGTATGACAGGGTTGACACCTAATCAGGGAATTCAGGGAAAATTGGGGAATTTTGTTTTCAATCAGGGAAAACCAGGGAAAAAGAAGATTTTTTGAAAAATCAGGGAAAATCAGCAAAGTTTTTAAGTTTTGTATTATGCATTTCAGAGCAATGACTTTCTCCATATTGAATCACACATCCAGTTGAGTGTGGTGATCACCAAATTTTACCCTTTTCTATATCATTCTGTTCTATTCAGCCATTATTAAGCACAGTTCTGTGTTTAGTGAAACTAAACTTTTTAGATGACCAACACTTAGGTCAATGCTCTCCAAAATGCCATATCTGTTCAAAGAAATGATAAAATCCTAATTGAGGGTTACAGAATATCATGGAACATAAGGAGAATATAAGTAGGATTTTGCTGAAAATACCAGGGAAAATCAGGGATTTATCCCCTGCAATACTAGTTGCAACCCTGTATGATTGGTGTTCCAGTGTCAGGAGTACTGCTACAGGGGGTCCTGGGAGACTAGAACCCTGCCCTTTTCAGTAAGAAAACAATGTTGTTCTTTTGCTGAAAAGAGCAGGATCCCTTTGGCAGTTCCCTTTTTCATAGTGCCCTCTCTGTAGTAAATAGGGTGTTACCATAAAATGAAAAAGGAGTAGTCCAAAATATTTTGTGGGGGCTTCTTTGCCCCCAGTCCCCTTCTTGTTTCTATCCTGTCGGTAGAAATGGCGGGGAAACAAAACTCAGCACATTTTCTACAGTTTCTGTCACTTTGTTTTCTATTTTTGAATACAAGATACAGAGGTGGCACAGGGAGCACCAAATTACACAACAACCGTCCTGTGGCATTAACAGTTAACCTGAAGTCAGTTCCAAAATAGTTGTCAGGCAAAACAGAGTAAAAAGAAAATAGAATGAGGGTCAGGCCTATAGATACTGGGGGCAGGGGGCATTGCCCCCAATAATTCACCGACGTTGTATATAAATGTGCTCTAAAGTGTACTTTTTACTCATTTTTCAATTGACTTCTACCAAATCTAGAGTCTAAGAGTATCACTCCACAGATATGTGACGTGCAGTCAGGATTTAGATGTAGTACTGTGTTGCATGTTCTGATTTACTACATGAAGTAGCATGTTTCGAGTAGTGTGTGAAGTAGCATGATTATTGAACAGGATTGCTTGGTATAGATATAGCCGTAAATCGTCTCGTCTTTACATTAGAATTGTAAGGGGTACAACACGTACTAATGTTATTGTGTGACAGACTTCAAGCTTTTTTCAGTCTTGGTACAAGCTTTGTAGAAATTTCTGTTTGCAGCTTAGAGAGTAAAATGCTGTTGCTTCAATTCTTGGATTCGCTAGCCCGCTGCAAAGATAGTGTGCACGTGACAACCCGTTTGGGGGAATAGGGCACTTTTTCGTTCTCAGTGCACTCCATGCAGCAAATTTGTGATATCTGGGGTAAGCTTTGTCTGTTCCCCGACCTACTGGCATGAGATGTGTTGCTTTTAGTATTGGTGTATACGCATGCAACAGCAGAAAAGAAATGAAGTTGAGGGATTTGCTTCTCCTCCTTAGCATGAAGATCGATGATGAACACAATTATATATCACTTTGCAAAGAGGGCGTTTCTCAACATTCTAGAGGGCGTTGCCTCAAGAAAATTTCTGGGACAAGCCCCTAGACCCCCACTTGTCAACAGTATGCCTATCCAATAAGATTATTTTGGCAAATACTTTTTTACCTATTGAAGCTGATGTGTAACATAAAAAACACCCCCCCATGTGTGCCCCTCCCAATCCAGTTCAGCTGCCTACGGGCCTGATGATGGCTCTGCATAGTTGCTAAGTTTTGGAAAATAAAATGCTGGAGAACAGAGGAGTGCAGCGCAGCGGCACCAAGTAACTACGAAGGAGCTTACTTTGGCGTACACATTTTTTTATAAGAAAATCATTATTTTGCCTAAGCCTCAATTTTCTTAACATTTCCCGAAATTGAGCCTGAGATTTTCTTAAGTTTTTCTTAACTTTTACTGAAATAAACTGGCTAGAGTGGTCTACACTTTCGTAAATAATATTGCATACATGAATTTGAATTCTTTCTTTAACATCTTGAATGCAATAACGACGAAATACCAATTTTTTGCCTGTAAAAACACTTAATTTTTGGAAATTGAGCCTCGTGATTTTCTTACGATTTTCTTAAGATTTTGACGATTTGAGCCTCATTTTCTTATAAACTTTTTTCTTATAAAAAAAGGTGTATATGAAATGTGTTCACCTTAAAATGCAGGTCACGGCCGAAAACAGGAAGCTATTCGTAACCTGAAACGTCCACCGCATTTATCTTTGTTCAGCTCAATGCATCATAGAACGCTGGAGATTTTTCCAGATTTAGCTGTTGTAGGAGCTCGGCTGGAGACAAGTTTGGAATGCCGGAGTCTCCAGCGGAATGCGGGAGCCTTGGCAATTATGGTTTTGCATGAGAAATATATAACCAAGTTGAGTTCCTTACTTGACTCCAATTTTAAACAAACGTACGTTTATGAATCTTAAAAACAGTATTCCATGGCCATATTTTCTGTAAACAGACATTTTTACTTTTTGCACCTCAGTTAATAAAATCATCTTTTCTACTGATTAGTATAAATGGTAGAATACTTATTGACATTGCATGCCACACATACTGTTTTCTTTTTAGAGGTTACGCAACACTCTTGTTTGGAACTTGTTTGCTGGGTCTGTGCTACTCCTTAAACTCGCTAAAAACTCCTGAGATTTAATTAACGTCTTTAAGGGCACCAAAAAACTTCTTAAGTTTGTGAACTTTGGAGAATACTCCTGAAAAACTCTTTATTTCTAGTCAATTTTTTGGAGAAGGGACTTTTAAAAGCCAGATTTTTTAAGGAAATGCTTTGCTTTTTATCAAGTAAATGCACAAAAATGCTCCTTACAATTACTTCTCTTGGTCCTTAAAAACTCGTTGAAAAGACCTTAGATTTTATCTACTCACCACAGCACGAACCTGTTTAGACAAACCCCTATGACGTCATCGTCATCACGTGCTGCATTGATCCGGCTTTCTGTTTCTCTCCTTTATTCAATGATGTAGCCGACGTCGTTCTTGGAGCTTATTGAGATATGCTCATCCTAGTTCGTTTCTTGCTCTGCCCCTTAATTCTACCATGCAAAAAATTTGTATTTTGATGAAAGGTAATTTGCATTGGAAGGTTTTGCTCAGTTCATGTTCACAGTCTTTACAATGCTATCTTGAGCGAACTTGTAGTGCTGGGCTCACACTGGAGATTTTTGTCTATAGATTTAGAAAGCCATCGACAACAGGAAAAGGTCGGATAGATATTTGTCTACAGAAACTAGGGTGGGAAAACTCTTTGTGCGTTGTACTTGCTGAGTGAAACATGGACAAAGACACGCTTGAAACATTAATCTGTTCTTGTATATCAAAAAGGAAGGAAAAATGGCATGGAAAGCGACATTACATTGATTTATCGACAAGAGACTACGAGACGTAGAACATGTTCTACATCATCGACATCATCAGGTGGCTCCTTATTTTATATTTCTATTTAATCTTATTTACCCACAATATCCATTCAGCTATACTTAAAGCTAAATAAACAAATACAATATTACATAAAGAAAGTTAAGCTACCATACCACAACAAAAATAACAAATGTACTATAATGAGAATTATTTTATCGCTGGTCTTCCATGGATATGTGCAAATTAGGGCTACTATAGTGTCTTTTAGCTCAAAAGGTGAGATTTTAACTCTTTTTTTAAATCATGCAATGGTCTCGGCATTTCTAATGGCCTTTAGGATACTATTCCAAGCGTTAGGAGCTGTGTACAAACAGGAGCTCCTTTGTTAGCATACCTCGTTTTTTCAATGAACATCCGAGTCTATATACAAATATCAAGAGTGTGAACCCAGCATAAGTGTCAGTTTGAACATTTTTATTTTTTTAATCATTTTCTTTTGTAAAGCTTGCATTTCTGATCTGTTGGCTCCAGTTAAGCTTTAATTACAGAAATTTACTTTGAAATATCCTTGTTTACTGAGAGCAGATGCCAGAGAAGGAAGCGTCACGTATATACTCATTAGTGGCAAATTGCGAAGCGTGAATTTAGGCATCTTTTTTGTCATTATTCTACTCAGATTTCTCACTTAAATTTCTTCGTTACATCCTTTCCTAGGGAAGAGATCCAGTTTCTAGTTCATTTCTTTTAGCTTTTTAATAAAGCCCCAACTATGTCGACAGTAGTGATAGTAATTGGATGCAGTATTGCAAATGGCCTATAGCTAGTAGTTACAAACCGTATTCCCAATGCCCCATATTGTCATAGTAGAATATACAGCACTAACAATTTAGCATAAAGACGTATATAGATATGAATTTCACTGAAATTGGAGTTGATATAGATACGAATTTCACTGAATTCAAACTGGGAAGACATATTAGGAGACTTAGAGAATGCACATTGAATATTCATTCCTTTGTCACCACACTTTATCTTTCTCGAAGGCGATTATAAAATTGTTGATGAAAATAGAGATATTGACATGAAGCTCAACGCTTCTGAAGCATGTTAATAAAATTTCTGTTAAAGATCAGTAAGACTTTCACTGTGAGAGATTCTATTTGAATAAAGTAGATTTTACTGGAGCAGATTTCCGTCGTTCTTTCTCTTCTTGTTTGACTTTCCATTTCTCGTCCAAACAGCGTTGTAATTCTTCTTCTTTCCTTAATTCTTCTTCATATTTTTCTCTCATCCATTCTTCATATTTTCTTTCAGCTTCAATTTTTCTCATTTGCAGTTCTTCTTCAGCACTTTTCTTCTCTATTTCCTTTTTCTTCTCAATCTCTCGTAATCCTTCAGCAGCGGCACCCTTCTCTGCAAGCCATCTTTGATAAGACTTACATCTGCAACCAAATGACTGCGTTTACGTTTTTAATTTAATAGCCTCATGTATGTTAATATTGTTCAATTCATTTCATGCTTGCTATTGATATATATCTTTTGACGCGCGTGCGCAGTATGCACGCAAACACTCACTTCTACTGAAGATAAGCGAGGTGTGAAATAGTAGTTTCTTTTTGCGTATATGTGCATTTGCAACACGTACATAATTGTTTGATTATGAAAGAATCCCAGAGTCGGGCAAGTTTGTGCTTGGTTGATTATTTTCAAGAAATGCTAGTTAATGAGTTGGCCATTTTAGGATTGATGAACAGCATGATGATACATACATATGGGAATAGTTGTGACGTTAAGATGACCCAAAATGAGTTTTCCATCTAATTCAAACTCATACCCACGCATTTGAAATTATAAGCCAATTTGAGCGAAGTCCCGACGTTGAAATTTTCGTTGTATTAATTTGTGGTAATAACAATAATTATTTTCCTTTCCACTGTATGCTAATATGAAGCAAACGCCTCCTTCATTTCATTACCTCGCCATCTTTCCTCTCATGAGAGTGCCTAGCAACCAGCGTGGGATGAAATGGTACCCAAAAGACTTTCCTACAGAAAATTGCTAATTAAAGTTGCTAACAGTTGTGAGATTCAAATGAAGTTTTACATGCTTTTTTGTCATAAACAACCGTCCAATGTGCAGACAATTTTTATTTTAAAGAGCACGGAAATAGTTTTGTCCTTCAGTCAATTCATCAAAAAATTCTCCAATATAATTACCTTAATTTTCTCTCCACTTCCAACTTCTCCTTCGCAATCCTTTTTACTCGGCAATCCTCTATCGTTTTTGTTGTTGCTTCATTTCTCATGATTTCCTTCTCAGTCAGCCAAAGCTCAAACGATTTCTTCCTTGAGCTGCCTCTGGCTCGCATCTGTCCCATCACAATGTCTCTTTCATTTCGTGCCACCTCAGATATTTTACGCCATTCGTTCCATGGTCTTTTTGCGCGGTTATACTCAGAAATAGACTTCAAATCTTCTGATGTGATTGCTGCTGTTGAATGTGAACGCACACGGCACCTGCAAAATGCCCAAAATGAATGCAGAGAAAGAGTGAGATAGAGCCAGGTTCGTGTTGTTTTTCATGTGATCAGTTAAAACTCCACTTGTAAAGGGGTGTATACACTCCAAGCGCTCATATTAGGAAAGTTGAGGTGGTGAAAGGCAATGAAAATAACACCATTCTCAGACTGAAATTTTGAAAAGTCAGGATGTTTTTGTTGTAAGCATGAACAATTGACCTTCCCATCTATGTGTTACGTCATCAAGCTAGACTTTGCGCATGTGTCCCACTACATTTTTTGTGGTGATGCAGTTAAGATGCAACTGGCTTATTACCATGAAAGAGAAATAACTAAAAATACACTCTTATGATGCAATTAAACCTTCCTCGTTCTGTTTGTTTTGGTGTAAGGTAATTATGAGGTGGTTACCTTTTCACTTGAAGACTTTCAACTTCCACTTTGCAGTTTACAATTGATTGATCTTCTGACTTTCCCGCATCCTCAGCACTCTTGCTTTTTATCTTGCTGCATCGTACCCGCTGCGGTAGAGATACTGTCTGTAGCATTGCCAATGGCTGTTTGATTTCACGTGGCTGCTGTGTTGCCTCTGGTCGCTGTACCATGAAGCTCTCACTTGTGCCATAGTCTTGTCCACAAGTTTGGACTTCATCTTCGTCCTGGTGCGTGCTCTGCATGCTAGAAAAATCTTCCAATGTCTCGATATGACGTGATTTCGGCACAGGCGAAACAGGAGCAGACACGGAAAAGGATGTGGGATTCGCACCTACCGATAGTCGCAGCTTGTGCGGTATTGCAGCTGAAGCTAAGCTCAAACATCTTTCGTTTTGCAAATCTGGAAGACATATTCGATTGTCTGCAAAAAGATTTTCATCACTTGCACAGCTTTTTAGGGCATTGTGTGTTTTCATCTTGCTAACAAGCTTGCATCTTTGCATTAGATCTAGGAGGGGTGACATTGGCTGAGATAATGTCGTTTCTTTTGCATTTTCATCAGCTCTTGTACAGCAAATTTCCGGATTCCTCATTGACTTTGATGCTTTGTTTTGCCGTGCGATTTTGTTCAAGTGAACTTTGCCCATTCTGTTTCTCTCTCATTCAGTTGTTTTGTTGTTATATGTGCTTGTTCTTCTCCTCTGCAACAACCATTGAATCTAATATCAACTGGCCACGATGGACTTTGCTGTTAAGCAAGCCACTTCAGTTCACTGAAGAGCATACTCAAGGCAGTTCAGATTCCATGCGTATGCAGCAACATTGAGCAGCTTCTTATCACTGCTCGGTGCTGTTGTAAATATTAGGCCTTATATGGCATACGTACCCCCATCCACAGCTGTTTGTTGCCAGTGACAGCTGCAACGAATACACCCACGTACGAATGGTTTCTCAATGAATTAAATCCCCCCTCCCATCTTCTAGCAGTCTAGGACTATCGAATTTTCTCCCGTAAGAGCGTAAAGCATTGCAGATATTGTCTAGTTTCCGGTCTCTCACAGCATTTCTGCCTTAAAACGCACGTGTATTTTCTTCTTCGTATGTCGCTGCTGTTGCCATGGCTTGCTGCTGGTGTCTATGCTTATGTAGAACACCTTTGTTTTGTAGCACCATTATCTGTGCATATGAAATTCACAGCCTTCATTTTTATTTGATTTCAGTAGAAAAGCGAGATTAGGAAATAACTGTCATGTAGTGAGCACAATGAACAAGATAAGTGGCGGCTTATGGTAACGGTGTTTGCACGCGTGTGAAGTAATGAGTTTAATATTGAAAATGAAGATCTTTATGTGACAAGTGGTGTAATTTTATCTCAGTTGTTTATCGAAAGCTAGAATATTGATGCAATAGTTAAATTCCTCCTTCTACTTTAATATTTTTTCGACAACATATGCTTTTCCTGAAAGCTAGATTTCTCATCAGAGTAATGCGTTATCGGCCATTCCATGCTCGTCACAGCGTGACGTGCGTCAAAATTACTAGTTAAAAATTGCTACTACAAGAGGTCGCTATGAGATTGGCGGTCACAAAAAAGCTACGTTGAAGACTTAGACCCAACAAATTAATAATTTTGAAATGGGAATCAAATTCTTGCTATTTCCTTTGCAATATGCTGATTTTTTGAAATAGTTACACGGCGTGGCCGAATTTTTCCATACGAAGTTGCATTATCACTAAACTTCAATAGTTCAGCCATTTCGAACATTTAGAGATCTGTCTAATAATATGAATATATGCCCCTAGATATAATGTTTTATATCCAGAAAAGGCAGTTTTAGAAATCTTTGTTAGTTTTGGAAAGAAGCGACCACCACAAACCTAAACAGTTGTTACGGCGTGACTGGTGGGAAATTATACCGTTAATTGTATGGCTCTTTGTTCCAAACTGTTATAAAGACTGGTAAAACCCAATATAACTCAATACTGAAGTAAAATGAACATCATCTAGTACAAGGGTGGCCAACCATTGAGAGATGAAGAGCCACATTTATACTGTGTTACTACAGAGAGTAGCTTCATTCATGTGGGCATCAATGATTTGTATACATGAACATCACCCCATTCCTTCCTCTCACATGAAAATACTTAATTGAAATCAAGTGAAGTAGGCACATACAAAAAATACGTAAAGGAGCTGCATGAAACCAGTTGAAGAGCCACGTGCGACTGTGAAGTTACGAGTTAGCCACCCCTGATTTTGAATCTACTTGCGAGAATTGTGAGCCCTAAGGAACTTGATGTCAAAGTATGTGGCAGTGGAATATGGCTTCAAGTCAATTTCAGCACCTGTGTACCACATATAATGAGTTTTGAAGACTGGTGATTTTCGTTGGGAGGTGGGGGCACGGGGCCACAGTCTCCAAAATCTCCATGCCCCCTCAATGACCCCTCAACTGTCTGGAAAGGTATAAAATTTTGAATTTGGAAT
>WIPJ01067480.1:42346-97306 GCA_018155075.1 Cassiopea andromeda | reverse complement strand
AAAAAATATATATATATATATATATATATATATATATATATATATATATATATATATATATATATATATATATATATATATAAGGAACACATGCGACTTGCGAGCCAAGGGGTTAGCCACCCCTATAATAGGCCATTGGATGTGCCAAAACAAACCATAGGTGCCAGGAAAAAATGCTTTCCTAAAAATTTACACGAAATTTTGTACAAAATGCATGGAATTACGATATTACCGTTGGCTTTTTAAGAAAGTAATTGCAAATTTTGAAACTGCAAGCAAGACATTTGACAGTCATCTCAAAACACCTAGATCAGAAGCTTTATGTTGAGAAAAATTCAATTTAAAATCTAAACTTAAAACAAGTAGAGAAGTTATGAGACTTCGCGACGTATTGATTCACCATTTCAACATTATTGTACCTATTTCTATCATTATTGTTATTTTATTGTTGCTAAGAGATTAAATAAGGCTATGCTGTTTCGTTAATTTCGCAATCGCAGTAAGGAAACGTAAAATGTATTGTGAACAGGCAATAATTGTCGATAAATACGCCGTAAGACCACACGTTTGTGTCGATAAGAAATCAGGCTTCCAGCTTACAAACCTCTCGAAAGCTCAGGTCCACGAAGAAGCTTTAAGCAGCAAAACAAAAACATATGTGGAAAAAAATTTTGTAGATCCATTCAAACATAACATAGACCGCAAGAATACAAAGCTTACGGTTGCAGATCTAGCTTTACCTGGTGTTCAGAGGTGTAACTTCACCATATATTTGGGGAATGTCCGAGGTTTTACCCTGCCGAAATGGAATCTATAACCAACGAGTTAGTCACGGTATTTTCTGTGACTCTTTTAGCAACAGTAGTTGGTCAAACGATCCTGGGTCCAGTAACCTGCCATACAAAAATAAAACTGCCTTGCGAAATGACACACTTGCAAGGTTGGGGGTGACTCATCCCATACCCTCTTAAGTTGGAGAAGTTGGCTGCTTAGTGCCCTGAATTTACATATAGAGGGGTGTCCAATTAAGGGGCAAGCTGACTTTTCAACACATGTTTGCTGATTGGAAGAAAAACAATAGTATATTCATTTAGAATTTTAATTGACAGAAACTTTCGCTTTGATGTGAAGTTGACTTGATGCTTCCTTCTTAGTCTTTATTCATCTTCAACTAGTAATTCCAAATTGGATTTATAGCCAACCCAACTGAAACAGTGAGAATTTTAATGAAAGAACGGGTGCCTGCTCAAAAGTGACATTCTTGTAAGAGATGACATTGATCGTTCTTCTTCAAACATTGCAACTAAATCCCGTTCCACTCCCGTTTGATGTAACAAGCTCTTCTCCTCACTTCACATGTGATCAGAATTGTCATGTGTAAAATGTCTTACATGAAAGTTTACGACATATTCAGAATTATTTCGCTGGACCGATATGGCAAACGGATAGAAAGGATGGAAAGTAAATGCAACCAGCCGTCTTGTAGTTGGTGGAATTGGTCGACCAAGAACACCAGCGTGTATTTTGAACATCAGCAAACCAGATTTTCTTGAGTAAAATCTATAATTTAAAACATTATGCTGAATTAAACAAAAACAAAACAGAAAAAAAGACTTCCTAACAAGACAAACAGATTTGTTTATACGTGACGTTTTGCATTTTACATAACAAAGCTGAAGACAGGAAAATTGCGTTGGTTGGATGCAGCAAGGCGGGCACCTGTGAAGGAGCAAATTACCAGATGTACACACAATAGCAAAAAAGAACCTCTAGTGCTTTAATCAGCATTATTGTCAGTTTCTTAAGAATGAAAGCCGTTTTTGGTAGTTAGTCAGGCAAAAAATAGCAGATGTAGATTATGGATGCATCCCTATAGATTGAATTGAGGATTTTGCATCTAGTAGGCAATGGTAACAAGGCTCAAAGCTGGCTATGCAAAAATGCCATGGAAACAGCAAAACTTTCAGCATGAAAGGCTAATTTTTCCTGAATGGTAAACAAAGGAAGATGCAGTGATGCATTTGTGAAAAGATGAATTTGGAAAAGAACTTAATGGTATACACAACAATGCTTTGTTTCTTGCATGTGTTTTAACCTTTCAGCAGGACATCCCATTGTCATTGGTTTTTTATAGGACATATTTAGAAGGTGAATAAAAATTCCTTCTCAATCTGTTGTCCAACTGGGATCTTTTTTTGGCTCATCAGTATAAAGCTTACTGCAGTATATTCAAATCATCAATAAGGACATTTAAGTTAGCTGTTTCAACAGCAGAATATAGATTTTAAGAAGACATCATCAAAAGAGTCTCCAAAGGACAGCTGATTCAGCATAAATTAAGCCATGGGAGGTCAACTAGTGAAAGACCAAGAGACACACTGTTTGGCAATGGCTTATCCTGAGATAAATGACACTTAAATGCAGCTTCAAGCACATGCTCATGTTAATGAAAATTACACAAATGACAACCAAAATAGAATCTTAAACTTCTACTGGACATTAATTTTGATATGAAACTTGAGGAATGGATGATATGGTGCCAACTTAAGATTTATACTATCAATCTGACAAATTGATTGCAGGCTTTTTAACACAAGGCTCAAGCAAAAAGATGAATTTGGGCACAAGAAATGGCCAAGTCCATGTGTTCAAAGATGGAGACATGATAATTTAGTCTATTGGTGATATAATTTAGCCAAAATATAGAAAGATCTCAATTGCCATGTAGCAGTAAGGACATTCATCATTTCAATACAATATAAAACATTGGGAGCAAGGTCAATGCACTTTGAAAAGCAAGATTAATACAAAAATTTAGGTAGGGGCTCAGCCCCCCAAATGAACAAGACTTGTAACAAGGGGGTTCTGCCCCCCTAAGTCCTCTAGAAATCACCCCTGGGTGAAAAAACTAAATTTTTATAAATTATGCAAAATTTGGCATACCTGATAGGGTGATCTCCACATGCCTTTGGTCTCTCCATAACGGATACCCACTTATCATCATAACTAAACAAGGATAAATCCAAATATGGGCTGCTACTGTATGATTGTGAACTTATTGGAAGCTGCGCTAACAACCGCTTGACTGATTCAGTGTGTCCCCCATATTTAGCATTTATTATGGTATGTTTGAATCTCCTTTGGTTGTACCTAGCAAATATATTACTTGATGTTGAACATGTGAACTGTGCATAATTTCCAGGAAGTGCATTTCTAAAAGTATCACTAAACTGTTCAAACAATTCAAGTAATGTCTCAGAATTATTCTCAAAGACTGCTACAACTTGAGTTGTTGCCATATTGTATACAACAAATATTGAAAGTTGAGAATTTGGATCTGTAACTTTGAGTGTTACAACATCCTCACATGCATATTTTATTAGCAAATGGTCTTCATCCAATAGCTGCATTTTCCACATGCGAAGAAGTCTAAACTGGTCAAAATGCTGAAAAAACCTCCTTAATGGCTCCTTTTTTTCTTCATTGGCAGATAGCCTATATAGATAGACAAGTATTCTATGCTTTAAGCTGTTAAGTGTTACTTCTCTGTATGGTCTTAGTGTTCTGACCTCTCTAATAGATTCAAAAACCATCTGATCATCTTCATGACAAAACCTGCCAACAGTTCTTACATCAACAAAATGCCCATCAGGGGTCACTTGGAATATATGTATTGTTTGATGCTGAACTGAAAGTATTGCCAAAAGACTTCTGTATAAATACAGTCCTTGATTGTGAGAGAGAAATATCTTGTCACATTTGAAAGACCTTGTATCAACCTGTTCACAACTGTATAAATCAACAATATGAATTGTGTAATCTTCCAATGGTGATCTCTGATTTGGAGAAACAGACTCATTGTTCTTGTATTTATCATAAAAGTGTGGAGGTGGTTCATCAGGCACAGTGTTGGCAGAACCCACAATTACGTGCCTGCCATTGTCTGTGAATAGGCTGCACTCTCTGTTTAGATGTTCACCATTTGATGTTACAGTTACAGTAGCCTTCTTTCTAAAAAACCTATCAAACAGAGTATCTCTAATGATCTCTTCATTCTCTCTCAAGTCTTCTCTGCTTCTCAGCAAATCCTCTGCTGCGTCTGGGCCTAAAAATTCATATATCTCTAGGGAGCTTTGGTCTCGCGAAAATGCAACAAAATGTCTCCCATCTGGTGCAAATTTCCGCAAAAAGCATGGTGGTTTTTCAACATTAACAACTGTAAAATTTGGGAAAATATTTAAATTGAATGACTTGGCACAGTGCAAGTGTGTGTTAGGTTTAGACATAGCTAAACCAATTTCCCTTTCAGTCAGTTTCTGAACAATGCTGTGATTTGGCAATCTCCTTGGCTTGAATTGATCAAATGATTCAATTTCATCTTCTTGGGGTAACAAAGGCATACTAACTTATTCAACTCTCTGGTTACTCGAAAAATCACGATAAACAGAAGACATTTACAACAAGCCTCTTATACGAGGAAAGTGCAGCCTAAGGTGGAGGCTAATAAAAAAGCGCCATTTATTTACATCAGTCATGTTGAAGCTTTTTGCTTTTGCGTTTTTCCTTCGTTTTTTAATTTTTGAGACAAATCTTAGCGAGCAATTGAGAGACAGGGTAGAGATCGTCACACCATTGACATCATGGAACAGATGTAAGATTTATTTGTTTTCGTGAAGCATAGTACTCTTAACATGAACCAGATGGAAACTTTATTGATGCGCGGGGGTTTCGTTTCGGGGCCTTGGATGAGAAGTTTGTGCGGCTGAAAGTAATACGAATTTTAGAGTAGAGTATAGAATTGTCTTTCCATAAGAACTAACCGTAGCTGGAATAACAATATTGCAAGAATTGCGTGGTTGACAGTTACTGCGCTCGAGGGAGATCTCCCGCGATTCTCGAGAAATCACCGACCCAAAGCAAAAACCCCAATCTGAAATATGAATGCCAAAGAGTGCAAATCCATGGAACACTTTGCTTCTACTTGATGATGTCATGCAGAGAATTTTACGCAAGCAGGAAGTACACTCCAGTCTGGAAAAGTCGTTCCCCCAACTATTTATTTTTCCCAAAGTGCATACCAGATTATTTTTACTGCAACCTCCCGCTTATTTACTTCGAGCCAAAGGATAAAAAGTGTTTCAGTCAGATCCAGAAGTAGAGCCACTAGATGAGGGTTTAAAAAAGAGTAATTGCTGTCAAAAGCCCTGATGATGTATTTAAATTTTGCTTTCAATGATATATGGTGTTTGGTCACCTTTATCTTATCAATTGCAGCATACCACCTAGTTGTTTTACTTACAGCATTTTCCAACTCCCCCCATTTATTGGTCCCATCTTGTCCTCCTCCCCCCCAAACATGCAGCCCTGGCTATGCCACTGAGTACATAGTTCAGTAAGGAAAAGTATGCAACTGCAAAGAAGGGGTTTGTCTTGTTTGTGTTTTCCTTGTTTTTTTCACAAGTTTTTGAGATTATTTGGCAAAGTGCCCTGCTCTTTAGATTTGACGGCGCTCCTTTCTTTTACACAGGGAGATCTCATGCTGTATAAGGCCTTATTCTGTATCCATTGGAATGGAAATTCCTCTTTGATGGTTGCATGATTTTTCTCAACATAGCCTCAATTCCACACGTTTTTTTACTCTTTCTCATTTTGACCAATCACGTTCTTTATATATAATACTTGGTAGATACTTGCCCAGTAATCAGTTTTATAATTTTGTTCAACAGTGAAGGAGTGCATTGCTTTGTCTTATTATAATTTATCACCATACAGTGGCGATGCCTGCCACCATGTAAGTTGCAATTCTTTGATTTTAAAGAGCCTAGAACTGTCCTTTATAGTTAAACGTGTTCCCTCCAATAGGAGCTATGGCCTTCATTTAATTTGTTTCCAAATAATACTATTTGTACTTGAGGACAGGGTCTAGGTACCTTTTCTAAGGCTGCCTCATAACAGAACCTGTTCATTTTGTTTGAATGTATGATAAAGAAGGTACCTTTTAGTAAGCAATAGTCTTGAAGATGGCTTCTATTCTACAACAACTTTTATTTATGGGTGGTTATTATGATAGCTTTTATTTTTGTATAATATTATTAGATTTGGCATCTTTTCTATCATTTATTTCCAATATCATTTCACATAATTTTGGTATCTGTACATATTACCTAAGAACCCATTAAAATCATAAGTGCAATTTAGCTTGCAAGAAGTATCCCTGTGAATGTCCAATGTTTTGCATGTGCTTATTTGCAGGTTCACACTGCATTACATTATTTTTACTTATAGCCTTTGGTGCTGGAAAACAGAATAGTCATCTTTGAGTGGAATTAATATTGTTCTAATTTGTTAGTAAAATAATTCTATGCACTTGTTAAAAGGATTTGCTAATATTCTTTTTCCTTTTTTCAGACACCTTTACTTATTGTAGCATTTAAATTTCTGGATGGAAATGCACCATTTATTATACCAGTCCTTTTCATTGTAAGTTTTAAAAAGTTTTTCTCTTAAACTTCCTTGAAAACAAGTTCACAGAATCATAAACAGCAGTGGAGATTTCTTTTACTTTCAGATTCCATCAAATAAACTCTATTATGCTATGATTTTTTGAAACACTAGAAATTTGTGTAAGACATCTCTTGCTAGATAGTGAAGGATTTCATTGAAAAGTATGCTATGTTTGATCAGACCGCTTTCTCATCTTTTCAGCTCCTTGATATAGTTGGTGCCTATCAGCTAATGAAAGCAGCTAAATTGTTTATTTTGAAGGAGGTATGTATTTTATTACTAAAATAAGTGAAATAGATTTACTATTAGTTTTTCTGCCATTTTTATTCTCTCCCAGATTTGATTTTTTCCAATTCACTATGAGCATTATTGAATTTGAAAGGTATCATTTCGCTTTCAAATGATGAAGTTTGAAGGAAAGATTAACAATTTTTTTAGCTTTCCAAATATGTTTTGATGAGACCTTCAATGACTATGTGAAAGAAGGAAAAGTATGGCACATTATTTGTGAAAATTAGGAGCTGTTTGAGAATGTAATTGACTCTTCATTAAGCTCTCTGCTTGCTTCTGCATTAATAGTCAGAACCAGTGGTGAAACAATGGTTCCTACCTCTCCTGGCCAGCAGGAAAAAACTGTTTTTTAGTTTCATTTTCAAAAGACAGACTTGAGAAGCCAAAAAAATTGAATGTTTGTATATGAGAAGGCCTATTTATAAGCTCATTATTGATTGCCAAGCTCTTTCCAAGCACCAAAAGTTCTGCATCCGTATTGCTTATCAATTTATTTTCTGCCATGAGCATGTAATAGCAGCTACTATTACAATTGTGTGAATATGAAAAGGGTTAGCCCTGTGACTTCACTCCTGCTTATCAGTTATAAACAATAGATGCTCCATATTTGGCTCTACCAAATAATAGTGAGAATAGATCAGCTTCTGCCCATTTCAAATGGTAGGATTTATGACAACTGTGTTTCACTTGATTGAGCTCACTGGAGTGGAATTAGATGTTTCAAGTAGATGAAGATGGAGCTTCAGAGGAAAGTTTTGTGTTGGATGGATTTATGTTCTAATATAAACCCAGGGCTGTCAAGAGATTTGAGAGGAGTTATGTTCTAATATGCACCCAGAGTCATTACTGGTTAGGACCATTTTTGAATTTCTTTTTCTTTTAAGGGGCTTTTAGAAGATGTGCTGAAGAGTTAGTCCTTCTTCATTCCTGCAGATCAAATCACAAAAGAGAATAGAAATCAAGGATGATGCAAAAGTTTTGCTGATTAAAGATGATGATGCATCAAAGCTTCCATACTTGGTTGCTATTGTGTATGTCTATTGCAAATTGATCATAGTCCTCTTATCAAGTTAGAATTTCAATTTTGCAAAATAAATCAGAATTCAAGAATTTACCTTCTGGAGTACAGATGAAGTCTTCTGCATTTGCATCAAACTTTTCTGTTTGAACTTATATGTCAGTTTCAAAGCTGCATTAATGTGAAGCCAAATCATTCCCATTAGAAGGGTATTAAAAATCTCTCTGAGATTGCTGAGCAAATTTTTTATGATGGATCACATTTTTTTGGAGGTCCATCATGTTGTATTAGCATTCTAGAAGGAAATCTCTTGCATTCATTTTGATCAGGTATTTTGATTTTGTCATTCTGGCACTTATACTAAGGCAGTTCCCAAACTCTACTCGCAGTCCTGTGGCTTCAAATTGAGCATAGCAGGTGATGTGTTCTATACCACATCCCTGAACATTTTAGGAAATTCGGCGATAGCGAAGTATGTCCATTTGTTGTAAAGCTATCATTTTTACTTTTTAGAAGCCCCATTCTGTAGACCTGTCCTTATGAATGTTAGTAAATGAAAGAAAATATTTGTCTCTATTGAAGACCCCGCCGTGAAAAGAATTGGAGAGGTCTGTGGGCTGAGCCTCCAGAAAAATGTTGCAACCATACCCTTTACTTTGGCATAGAGTGCATCTCTCAATGTTAAGCTTGGTATGGGTGGCAAGGAAATTTTGATAATTCACATCAGCTTTAGTGTGTGGCAGAAAGTATGCTGGTCAGATCTCCTTGAATTTTACTCAGACTGACTCCAAATTGGTTTTCTTTCATGCTATCTATTATCTACAGATAGGTATGCCATCAGCAACATAAAGCTATCTCCCATTGGATGTAATATGCAAATCCTAAGTATTCTGTAGTAGTGAATAAACTGTCATAGAAAGATGCCAATAGAGTTTGAAAGCATAAGTTCGCGCTGCTGAGGTTTATAGCTTTGCACTGAAAAAGACCTAAAAGTCTATGGATATGGCCCTACAAATTGCAAGTTTTGGCAGCTTCTCACCAGTGGCATAGCCGGGGGGCAAGGAGGGCAGCTGCTCCCCCCCAGTGAAAAAATCGTTGGTGTCAAAGAAACGCTCAAATCTACATTAATATCGATTTTTTGAAGGTAGCTTTGAAATAGCAAGTGTAGTTGCTCTTTTATATCTGGAAAAGGGGATATCTTTATTGCCAAAAGGGTGTTGTGTTGTCCAAAAAATTTTTCAGGGAGCTCCGCTCCTAACCCTCATTCCTCTTTCTTTCTTGATATTGGATGGTACTTCAACGCCAGCTGTGACAGGGTGCTATGCCCCCTATCCCCCCATATAACTCCCTAGTTGCCCTCATAGGGTCTACGCCATTTTTCCTTTTCCCTCTGGCCACAAGCTGTTTGCCCCCCATAGATCCAACCTTGGCTACGCCACTGCTTATTGCGGCCCTCCAAAAGCCCTTCGGACCCCATTTTGGGAACCACTGTGCTAAAGTATTATGCTGTTTTGCCTCTGCAGCAATTGATTAATGTGAAGTATTGTAGTGAGCAATTGTTGCATGTCTATAGTCGTTTGAATGTATGCTGTTATTGGTATGGAATTTCTTGTCTATCTAGGTATCTCTACAACCCTTTCACGGTGGCCACTTGTGCAGCATTATCAACAAGTTCCATAATCAACTTTCTCTTATGCACCACAGTTTATTTTCAGATTCAAGGTGAGCTTCTCTTTGTATTACATGCATTTTCTCCATGATATTATTAATTATTAAAGATAAGTGGAATATAAAATGAATATGCAAATATGAAATGAAGAAATGATGTTATGCATTAGTGAATGAATGAATAAATGAATAAAAATGTGAATAAATAAACGAATCAAGGATGATATATGAACTATGAATCCATGGTATTTGATAGCTCTTCGTTCTAGGGATGCATGATTTTAGGCAAAGTATTATTCCTCATTTGCATGAAATTCACCTGTGTCCTTCAATCCTAGGAGTTAAAAGACAGCTGTGCAGGTGAAAGGATATCATTTGTAATGAACATTGAGAATTTCTAGGAAGAGCGCCTCCTTCCTTATATTGCGGTTTAAGAAACTAGGATATCCGTCAGGCATAAAAAGTGAGAGACTGATAGGACCTAAAATGAAATCGCTGTACAGTATAAATACCAATTTTTGGTTCTTATGTTACTTCAAGTTTTACAAGCGATGTGTTGAATATTATGTACATTTACATTTGAACTATCGCTAGCTGTTTTATATCTTTATTTTCTTATTTTACCAAGGTTACCACTACGCAGCAGCAATCTTACTTTCGTTACCAACATGCATATCTTTGTATCCGATCATGTTGCTGGTGCCAATTTTGCTGCACAGTGTGGCAAGCGAATGCAGGTTGCTGAAACTGCTTAAGGTAGCTGTAGTATTCATAGCATCACTCAGCTGCTTGCTGCTTTTGTCATATAAGCTGTACGAAACCTGGGAGTTTTTCAATGCTGTCTACATATTTATGTAAGTATAAACTACTAAACATCCATAACAAACTCGTACCCCATTATTCATTCACAAAAGAATGAGATTGTTGCTAGAGACACTAGAGAAACGTGACAGCCTAGAAAATCTACTGTCAGATTTTGCAGTTATGGCATCTTACATTGATTGTTGCACATTTGAAATGATAATTATCAATAATCAACTTACTTCTTCAACATTCATTTTGCATTTTCATAAGTTGGCCCTTCAGTTTTTTTGTGTGTGTTTTTTCGATATAGTGATTCGAGCTAGGCTGAATTTTTAGACTGAAAGTTCCTGATTTGACTCCAAATATGGGCCTGTTCTGGTACTTCTTCCTTGAGATGTTCGACCACTTCCGATTATTCTTCCTTTGGGTTTTACAACTTCACGCCTTTGTGTACCTTATTCCATTTACGATCATGTTTAGGTCAGTATTTTATTATATTTTTTAATCTTTTGGCCTACTTTTACTTTCACTACTAACTTTTTACCCTTAAAAATGCCGTTAATTAATGATATTAGTACGCTGAAGGATTATAAAAGCTCATATAGAGTGTACTATATACAATTTTTGAGTAAATGGTTTGACCATGTATTCAGACTCTTGTCTTGCCGCAGCAACAAAGTTTTCGTCACGACCCTTCACGCTCTTTTTGAAAAAACTTCATATTCATTTGATTCTTCAGTACAATAATTTGTCATTAAATTTGTAAGATAATAAAGATACATTTAAGATGCTGAAGATAAATTGTAAGCATTTTGTTATGCAGATAATTTGATAGAATAAAATGATAACTGCATTTGAAGTAGAAGTAGTAATTTTGATATATTAAGTTTCTCTTATAAATAAACCTGATTTTCTTCCTCTTCTACATTTTTAAATTTTCCTTCATCATTTCTTCCCGTTGACAATTCCTCTTACTTCCTCCCTTGCATTCTCCTTGCTTTAACTCTTTGCTTTTCAATTCCTCTGTATTTTCATGTTAATTATTTAACACTATTTTTTTTCTAGAAAGCACCCCGTATTCCTTTTCTACATATTACTTTCAACCATAAGTTGGAGCAAGTCATACCCCTCAGTATCCGACCTCATTCTCCCATTGGCAATTTTGCCTTTATGGAGTTGCACTTTTCGATGTTAGTATTTCATAAGATATAAATTTTTTTGTTTCATGTTTGAGTAGGGATATTTTAGTCCAATGATTTATTGTGACATGTAAGGTTACATTAATTGTGTATAAAGGTATTACTTTATGTACTACTTTTTACTACTTGCACTGTTGCATCATGTTGTTGGCTCACTTACCAATCTCAGGCACTACTTATTGATAGACTAAGACCGTACTTATGTGTAATTCATTTTTTTTATGTCAAAAAGATATTTATGTATTTCGTTACATATTTATGCATTTCGAACTGTGTTTTAGATTTCCGTTCGCTGTTTGTTACCATCGTTATGTTGATCTTCTCAACACTGCTGTCTCCATTTCTGTATCATCTTTGGGTGTATGCTGGAAGTGGCAATGCTAACTTTTTTTATGCAGCCACTTTGGCTTTCAACCTTGCACAGGTAGGTGCAGCTCACTCTTTGAGCTGAATTATAAGTATAGTTTTAATGTCTTTAAGAAAGTTTGTTACAGCTCTTCTGCTATTTAGCAATTGAATTAAGTTCTTTCAGAAGAATTGTATTCCTTTCAGAGAAAATGTTAGTAGAAAAGAGGCTAGACAGCCAATATTGTGTTATCAATGTAGTGTATTCTTCTTTGTTACTTCCTTTTTTCAAATTGACGTCAGGAAATGAATGTTTTGATGCATAGGCTATAAGAGCTATCAATGCTCCGAATTATGCTGCCCAAAGGAAATACCTTCATCAAAAAATTCCCTGGTGAGCTCATGCACGACGACTACTACCGACTCTGCAAGGTTAACCCAACCAGATAACGTCCTAAAACTACAAGTTCAACACCCGCTTTAAGTGTATTAGTCACGAAACTTTTGCAATGTTATGTAAGAAAAGTCATCTGATTTTCCTGATGTAATATGACAATGCACTGGCTAGTTTTGTGTCAGTGCTTAGATCTCAAGACCTAACATTATTGTAAACTTTTCACATTTGATGCAGTTTTAAATGAAAACTGTGCATTTGCACTTGATGAAAGTGTATGCTTGTAAATAGGTTGTAGACAGGGCATATCTACTTATCAAGCCTCTCAGGAATGGGTATATCTACTTATCAAGCCCCTCAGGAATGGGTATATCTACTTATCAAGCCTCTCAGGAATGGTTATATCTACTTATCAAGTCCCTCAGAAATGGTTATATCCACTTATCATATTACTTGAAGATGCATTCTATCGCCTCATGTATCTGCTACCATTTCCGTATGTTTGCCTTCCAGGTACTGCTTTTGAGTGACGTAATTTATGGATTTCGTAGAAGAGAATTCCATTTGAAACATGGACTGTGTCCTGAGACAGAGCATGGTGAGAAGGGAAGGATTGTGATGAAGTGATGTTATCTTGTATCATGCACAATGATTCCAACGACAAGCCTTATCAAAGAGAGCAAGATTTGCTCTCATTTGAGTGATTTTTCGTCGTCTTCACCATATCGACTTCACTTCAACCAATAGAACTATGAAATTTCTCGGATGTTTCTGGCCATTGAGTCCTTTAGCCTTTTTGCTAGTCTTGCAGCAGCCGTTACGGACATCTTCATCATTTAGCAATTTGCATCAATAGATCCATTATGAGTACTTTCTCAGCATTTATTAACATGTTGCATAATTACTGGATGGATCCTGCTCTTCTACGCAGCTTTTGAGATATTATGAAAGAGTTCATGTGTGGAAGACTTTTAGGACTTTGTATGATGGTGTGTTATGGGCGAGTTTCAAAACAATTTGAAAGATGTTGACCTTGCCTTTTTGTTAATTTTCATAGCTCTTTAATTATATCTAAGTTTACAATCAGTTGAAAGTCTTAACCTTTTCTTTTTGATTTCTTCTTAAAATAAATGGAATGGCTGTACTGTAGTCTTTTTGCTTACTTTCATTTCTATTATATTGCTACGAAATTTGCAATAGTTATTTAATGGGTTGAATCTTTTTTTATTTTGATTGCTGATTTATAGTGACAAATATACAGTAAATTGAAAGGTTTTGCCCATGTCTTTTTGATGATTTTGGTGGGTTATTATACTGTGTCCAGTTTTACTAAAAGTTGAAGGGCTATGGTCTACTCATTCTGATGGTTTAGGCAGCTAGCATATTGAGTCACATTTGCAATAAATGTGAGGGCTATAGCCTTCTCTTTTTTCGAATCTTCGAGGGTATTGCATTATGGCAAGTTTACATAACATTGAAAAGTTTTAGCTCTCTGTTCTTGATATTGTGAGGTTCTATTTAAGAAGCTGAAAAGCTGAATCCTTTTAATGATTTTCATAAAGAATGTATTGTAGTCAGATTAGCAGTAAATTGGAAATCTGCAGCCTTCTCTTGCAGGTGAATTTTGCTGTTAGTGTGTTGTGACCAAATTTGCAACAAATTAAAGCGCTGTAGCCTTGTCTTTGTAATGAGTTTTGTTTCTAATATGGTGTGGTCAAATTTTGCATTAGCCTTCACATGATTTTGGAAATTATTGTGGAATATTGTGGAAAATTTTTCAATAAATTGAAAATCTTTAGCCAGGGCTCGTCCTTGAACTCCTTGAAAAGTGCTGGAATTTGAAATGCAATTTCAATGGCACTTGAAACTCCTTGAAAATGATAATTTTTTCCTTGAAAATTGACCAAACTCCTCGAAATTTGCAAATTTTTACTGTTTCCTTCGTTCACAGCAATAAAAGACAAAAAATGATTTAAAGAAATATCGAAAATAAAGCTTAAGGAAAATTGAACAAAAAACTTGTTATATGCCAAGAAATCTCGTTTCCATTATTTTGGGCTTCTTGTGTATTCAAACATGCGCTGTGAATGTTACTGTAGAGCTCCTTGAAAATTTTCATTTTAGTCTTTAAATAGGTCTTGAAAATTCCATGAATTTGCATATCAAAATCCTGCACGAACCCTGTTTAGCTTTCTGGTTTTTCATGATTTTGGTAGTTGGTAATGATTTTGATTTTGGTTGCCAATATATTGTCCTCAATTTTTAAAAAAAGAAAAGCTACAGCCTAGTGTTTTGAATGATTTATGTAGCTAAAATGTTTTAGCCAAACTTACGATAAGTATTTCAGCCAAATTTATGATAAATTAAATGGTTGTATCCTTTTCACTTTAGTCAGTTTGGTTGCTGGTACTTTGGTAAAATCTGCTTTATTGTGAAAGGCTTTCCCATTTTCTGTTAACTGAATGTGGTTCACAATTTAATGCGGGAAAATTTACATTAATGTGAAAGATTTGAGGCTTCTTATCATATTGGTTTCTAGTTGCTTTGTATGCTGGTCATATTTAAACTCAATTGAATGGCTATAGCTTTGTCTTTTAAATGATTTTGGAGAGTAGGCTACTGTTGAAAATTGTGCAATAACTTGAAAAGCTTTAGCTTTCTTTTTGTAGTGATGTTGGTACCTAATGTATTGCGATCAAGTTTTGATACATTAAAAAGCTATAGCGTCGTTCCTTAGATGCATTTGATTACAAACCAAATTTTGCAAAATCTTGCAAGCGATCTAAAGGCGATAATTTTATGTTTTAGTGAGTGTGAGCGCAAATATATTTTGCTCAAATTTGTATGATTATGAAAGGCTACATTATAGGTAAACTTTCATTTATTTAGTACACCATGACCTTGTCTTGCTAGTCATTTTGGTCGCCAATATATGTTAGTCACAAACCAGTAATTTGGTAGGCTTGCAATTTTGATGATCTTTCTGGCCAATCTATAGCGCTCGAATTTTTACTAATTTGAAGTGCTCTAGCATTATCTCTTAGGAAGGTTTTGTTTCTGTCATACTGTGACTAAGTTTACTATAAATTAAAAAACCATAACCTTTAATTGACTTGACTTTAGATGATTTTTGTTGCTAATGTATTGTGGCTAAATCTGCAATAAATTGAAAGGTGTTAAGTTTACATTCTTGATAATTTTTATTGCTGGCATACTATGATCTAGTTTATGTAAAGGATTGCAGCCTTGTCATTACAACTAGTTTTGTTTATAATATATTGTCCTTTTCGTGATTTTGCTTGCGAATATATTATGAACAATTCGCATTAAGTTGAAAGGTTTTTCTGATTTTCATAGCTAATGTATTATAGCAAGAGCTACAATAAATTGAAATTTAAAGCCTTGCATTGCTTGTGCATCCCTTTGCTAGTATGCTGTGGCTATATTAAATAAAAAAGTACATTTAAATTCACATTGCAATAAGTATAATGCTGACCAGAATAAATCAAGAAATGCACTAGGAAACGCACAAATAGAAACAGATTGCCTTAATCATAAGAAAGACACAAATTAAACACACTCCAATAATTATCAAATAGCATAAAAAACTTGGAAAACTAAAGTAATTGAACCATAATGGAAAAATAAATGTCAGCATACAGTTAATCAAAAAAATAGGTAGAAATATATTAAGGAAAATACAATTCGGAAAATAACTGTAGTTGTACAATTTACTAAAATAGGAAAATACGTTATAGAAGACGCATAAATATTTTGAGTTATGTTTTGTTCGATGTTATAGGTAGGCTTTGGAGAATATAATTTATTTCTTATTTATTTATTTCGATATCCTTATAATTTCATGGTTTTCTTCCATTTGCATTTGCATTTATATTTTTTGTTTGCATGATTTCTTACCAAAATACAACCATGGTTAGCCAAGCACTTTCCAACGGAAGTAATAGAATATCATTTCGGTTGTTTTATATCATAATAGCTTGGATAAATAGAGCTTAGCTATTCCAGTAGAACTAGTTTACGTCTATGATTTTTGAGTCAAACTACCAAGAGCCTAGCTTTTAACTTTCCAGACAAATTTAAAGAAATTTCCATCGCTTTTCATAAAAGTGACAACCGACAAATATAAAGTTAATTAACCTTAATTCTTTAACTTTTCTACTTAATTGTTTAATTATTCAATTAGCTAGTAAGTTACTATTTAATTAATTGAGTCTTGATATGATTTTCCATCATTCTTTCTTTTGAGTAAAAATGTATTCCAATTAATTCCATTTCTTTTTGATGAAATTCAAATTCTATAGACTTACTTTTTGAGGTAATATTTATCCTTCACTCTCATAAAGCTATAGCCTTACTGGTTGAGTCACAATGTGTTCAAATTAAGTATTTTCATCTAAATCAATTCCACTTGAGCTTCTTCAAAATCCAAAGACTACGGCCTTAACTTCTGAGTCACAACTTATTAATATTAACTCTTCCTTTTTTCGTGGAATCCAAAGATCATGGCCTTGTGTTTTGAGTCAATATTTACTTCAATTATTTCCACTGATTTTCATAGGATGCTATAGGCTGAAGCCTTATTTGTTAACTTAATGTGTTCAAATTAATTTTACTTTATTTCCTTCAAAATCAAAAGACTAAAATCTTAGCTTTTGAGTAAAAAGTTGGCTTAAGTAGCTAAAGCTCAATTCCAATTTAGCTTCCTCAACTTGAAGACTATAGCTTTACCTTTTGAATCAAAACTTATCCAAATTAATAGCTATGCTTTTTAAGTGAAAATTATCTAAATGCATTCTGCTGTCTTTGGTTAGAAATGCAAAAGCTAAAGCCTTACTTTTTGAGTTAAAATTTAGCCACAATAATCTCATTGTATTTTAATTAAATTCTAAAAGCCACAAAGTAGCACAACTAATTCTACTTTATTTTCATAGCAGTTTAAGGAACACAGCCATATTTTTTGAGTCAAAATTCATTCAACTTGATTTCTTTTCCGCTTATTTCCATCACAATTCAAAGACTAAAATCTTGCTTTTTGAGTCAGAATCATTCCACTCTTTTTTTATGAGAATCCAAAGGCTATAACCATTTTTTCTGAGTCAAAATGTATCCAAATTAATTAACCTTTATTTTCTTAAAGCTTCAACGGCTATAGCTCCACTTCTAGAGTCAAAAAGTGTCCAAGTTAATTCCACTTTTATCTTTCAAAATCTTAAGACTATACCCTTGCAGTCTTATTCAAAGTCATTCTCCTTTAGTTTTTGAACTTTCCAAGACTATAATCTTAATTTCTGAGTAAAAACTGGGGCCAAATTAACTTAATTTTCATAAAACTCAACATTCCATAGCTTCACTTTTTTAGTCAAAAGATATCCAAGTACATTCCGCTTCGTTTCCTTCAAAATCCAAAGGCTATAGGCTTGTTTTCTTTGTCAATCTTTATCCAAATTATTAAACTTAATTTTCATAAAATTCCAAAAACTATAGCTTTTCTTTTTAAGCCAAGATTTATCGAAATTAATTTTACTTTAGTTTCTTTATGTTCAAAGGCTATAACCTTACTTATACAACAAAATTTTTTCAAAATAATTAAACTCAATTTTTGCAAAAATTTAAAGGCTAACAGCCATACCATCTAACTCAAAATGTAACCAAATTAAGTCCATTTTAGCTTGTTCAAAATCGAAAGACCCTTACCGTATTTTTTTTACATTTTGAGCCATAACTTATTCAAGTTCAGTCTCCTGAATTTTTTGTAAGTCCCTAAACTATAGCTGTACTTCCTAAGTCAAAAATTCAGCACAGTAGCTAATCTTGAACTTCATCAGCCTCCAAAGGCTAAAGCCTTAATTGTTTTGCCACGGAGTATCCAAGCTAACTCCTCAATATTTCTTTCACAATTCAAAGGTTATAATTTCTTACTTTCTTCGTCAAACTTTATTTAAATTAATTAAACTTGATTTTCTTGAAATTCCAAGTCTATAGCCTTATGTTTTGAGTCAACATTCATCCACATTATTTCCACTTTAGATTTTTTAAGACCAAAGCTAACATTTTGAGTCACAACTTATACTATTCATTCTGCGCTCTGCTTTTAAAAATCCCAAGACGGTAGCCTCACTTTCTGACTCTACAGATAATCAAATCAGCAAAATTTGATGTCCATAACACAGTAAAGGCTATAGGCTTAGTTGTTGAGTCAAAAGATATCTAATCAAAGTCTTATGTCCTTCAAAGCCTTAAAGCTATCCCCTTACTTTTTTACATTGTTTCCAAATAAATTAAAACCGGTTTTCATAAAGGTCCAAAGACAACAAGTCTACTTTTTATGTCAAAATTTATCCCACTCAATTCTACTTTTTTATTATGAAAATCCAAAGGTTATAGCCTTACTATTTGAGTCATTTCTATTCAAACTAGTTCCATTCTAGTTGCCTCAAAGCCCAGACTGTAACCTTTCACTTTAAATGAAACTTGGCCCGATCAATTCTACATCTGTTCCATGAGAGTCTCAATGGTATAGCCTGACTTTATAATTGAAAAATTATCCAACGTAATTAAATTTTCATAAAATTCCAAAAGCTATAGCCCACTTTTTGACGCAAAATCTATTCGAATCAGTTGTACTTACCTTTCATAAATCCAGAATTACAAGCTTACTTTCTGAGTCAAAATTTATCCGACTTAAGAAAACGTAATTTTCATATCATTCAAAAAAGCAAAGATTAAATTTTTGACTCAAAATCTATCCAAATTAATTCCACTTTATTTGTTTCAAAATCCAAATGCTATATAGCCTTACGTTTCAAGTGACAATTAAGCCCAACCAATTCTACTTCTGTTGCATGAGAATCCCAATGTTATAGCCTAATTCTATAAGTCAAACTTTCTCCCAATTAATTAAACTTGATGTTTGTAAAATTCCAAAAGCTATAGCCCTTTCTTGCAAGAAAATCCAAAATTTTCACCTTACTTGCAGAATCAAAATTTATCCAGCTTAATTACACTTGATTTTCATAACAATTCATGGGGCATAGATTTAATTTTTGAATCAAAGTTTATCCAAACCAATTCCACTTTATTTGTTCCTAATCAAAAGCCCTTGACCTTACTTTTTAACTGACAACGTAGCCCAATCAATTCTACTTCTGTTTCATGAGAATCTAAATGTTATAGCCTGACTTTCTTAGCCAAATTTTCTCCCAATTAATTTACCTTGATGCTTATAAAATTCATAAGGCCATAATCTTATTCCTGGAGTCAATATTTATCCACTAAATTTTACATCTTTTCCACGAAAATTTGAAGATTATAGCTTTACTTTATCGGTGAAGATTTATCGAAGTCAGTTAAACGTTATTTTCATAAATTTTCAAAGGCTATAACCTTACTCGTTGAGTCAAAGTTCATCCACATTAATTCATCTCTAGTTTACTCAAACTCCAAAGAGTACAACCTTATCTTTTGAGTGCAATTGCAGTCCAATGATTTCTAGTTCATGAGAGTCTAAAAGTTATAATCTTACTTTGTAAGTAAAAATTACCCAGATTAATTCGATTTGATTTTCATAAGATAACCAAAGCTATATAGCCTTACTCAACATTTATTCCAATCAGTTCCACTCTAATTTCTCCAAAGTTCAAAGACTTTAACTTTTTGAGTGACAATTTAGTCCAATGATTTCCACTTCTCCTTCATGAGAATCCAAGTCATTATCTTCATGCATAAGTTAAAAGTTACCCAACTTACTTCTCGATTCTCGAAAGATTACAAAGGCTATAGCCTTACCCACTGAGTGACAAATTAGCCCATTCAATGATATTTCTATTTTATGAGAATTGAAAGGCTAAACCCCTACTTAGTAACTCAAACGTTATCCAACGTAAATAGTCTTTATTGTCGTAACATTAGAAAGGAAATAGCCTTACCTTTTGAATGAAAATTTAGTCCAATCAATGCTACTTCTATTTACTGAGAATCCAAAGGTTATAGCCTTACTTTCTAAGTAAACCGTTATCCAACATGATTCGACTTGATTCTGGCAAGATTACAAAAACTATAGCCCTACTTCTTACGTGAAAAGTTAATCTAATAATTGCTACTTCTATTTCATGAAAATCCCAAGGTTATAATAATACCTTGTAAGTCAAAAGGTATCCAACATAATTAGACTTGATATTTGCAAGATTTCAAAGGCTATAGTCCTGCCTTTGGAGTGAAGATTTAGTCCAATTAAAGGTACCTCTCTTTTATGAGAATCTAAAGGTTATAACACTAATCTATAATTAAACAGTTATCCAACGTAACAAAAAATTGATTTTCATACGATAAAAAGACTACAGACTTACTTTTTGAGTGAAAATTTAGTCCAATCAATGCTACTTTTATTTCACGGGATTCAAAAGTTTAAAGCCTTACTTTATAAGTGAAATATTGTCAAACGTAAGTAGACTTGATCATCACAAGATTATAAAGGCTTTACCCTTACCTTCTGAATGTAAATTTAGTTCAATCAATGCTACTTCTATTTCACGAGAATTTAAAGTTTAACACCTAACTTCATAAGACAGTCGTTATCCAACGTAATTGGACTTTATTTTCATAAGATTAGAAAGACTATAGACTTACTTTTGAGTCAAAACGTATCGAGATTAACTATACTTTGATTCCTCCAAAATACAAATTAAGTCTACTTTGATTCAACCCTGTTGATGAGTCAAAATTTACTCACAATAATTACTTTGGAGTGCTATGCAGTTCGTAATACTATATCTTTACCATGAGTCAAAATTTATCAGAATTAATTCCATGTTAGTTTCTGTAAAAGTCTACGACGAAATCGTCTCTGGTTGAGTCAAAATTTAGGCAAATTAGCTAAACTTGCATGATCAAAACTATTTACTCAAAAATTGTATATAGTACACTCCATACGAGTCTTTATACCCCTTCAACACAGTAGCAGTATTGTTTAACAGCATTTTTATAAAAATGTTTCGACGCTCTGGTCCTCATTAGTTTAAACAATAAACTTGTTCATGAAAAGGTGAATAATACAAAATGCTTTTAGTTGACATGTGATATGATGGTATGTAGCTTAGAAGTATCAGCTTAGAAATGATTTCATCCATTGCATTTATGTAAGCTGTGGAATAGAGATGCCAAAGGAGTATACGTTCACGAAGAACATTAGCGGGAAATATATTGAGAAGATGAACATAATGGACATATCGATCAAGAAATAACCCTAAAAAACAAATTCCTGCAATATACATAAATCCAATACTAGAAGATACAATTGATGTTAAAAATATTTCCACTTTTCAAGTTTTCAAACTGCTTTCTCTTCTTCTATCCACATGATAATTTTTGCAGGACAAGTGCAGAAAATACTTCTTGTGCATACGTAAATTTGTAAAGACATGGTGCTGTAAAACTATTTTCTTGTGGAAAATTCACTTAATGTAACCACAACAACACAACATAGCTTAAGGATGATTGAAATCTTAGTAGAATGGTAAATAAAAACTACATAATGACAAAAAAAGCCAAAGGGTACAAAATAAATGTCATGTTTTCATATTAAACACCAAAGACAAAAATTGCTCGTAGTTTATTTCTATCCATCCATTTCTGTTGACATCATATTGCTGGAAAGCAGCTGTCAATGTCTGTAGAAGAAAGGAATGAAATATGTTAATTATAAACCTTCCCAATTTAACAAATAGGAATTAATTAAATATTCCAAAACCAGGTACTTCAGGAGCTGAGATGCAAGTATAGTATTAAATGATGCAAAGCCTGCCATTTGAAAGAAAGACGAATCAACAGAAATACAGATATGGCACTGATCCAATCTTACTTATAGAAAAGCAACATCATTCTAGAAACAAAATGGATCAAGTTGGGGAATGGATGATGAAATATGAGCTAAAAAACACAACACACAGCCACATGCCCAATTCTACACACCAATGCACAAACACACACACACACACACACACACCCACGCACGCACGCACGCACGCACGCACGCACGCACGCACGCACACACATATACTAACCTCACCATGTCACAACAATTCATACTAAAAGTTTTCAGTCCTTTTAGCCAATAGAAGCATGAGAAATTTCCGAAATTTTATTTGCAACCAGACTATTTCTACAGAAATTACAATGTAGAAGGCATAGAGATGGATCTCAGAAACAAAAATTAAGATTTCTTCTACTCCATTGAATATAAAATACATAGAAGCAGGAATACTAGCCTTGGTAGTATGCAAACTAGGACAACTAGTATTCAGTTATCAATTCTAGTATTTGGCTTACAGATAGCCTGATTAAAACAATTTGACTATTCTGTTGATTCGATTGTTCAGGTAGGGCTGAACAATAATTCAATTATTCATTTGGTACCAAGTACTTCGTTTATTTCAGTGTAGTCAAATACGCTAGTCTGAGCAACTCTGCTGCTCACTCTTCGGTTTGAGCTATGCAGCTGCTCATTTTCAACAACTACTCAAATAAATCAAATTGCAATGGCTATTCCAGTTGCAGCTATGGTAGTCATAGTTACCTACTAGAAGAAGTCTCACTAGCTAAAGGGTTGGAAAGCTTTCGATAGTTAATTAGTGCGTGGTGCTCCAGAAGACTCTGAAATCTAAAGTCGAGGTACAGCTGAGTATATAAAAGTGTTCGTGTATGTATACATGCAGAATGAACACAAGTATGAATACTTATACACATTCATGTAGGCCAAACTATTTAGATGATGAAAGCAAAATGCACTTATGAGGTGTGTCAGAAAAGGTCCAGAGTTTGTAACACAAAAACTAATTTCAAAACCAAACCTCAAACTAATTGCTTTCCCCCTTAAAAGTAATCCATCAATCAAGTGAGTGATGCTTAAAACTGTGAAATCAGTTTCCTTGCGGCATCAAACTCTTTCTAAATAAGCTTATTATTTGTATCACGTTGTTGAGCAATGAGCACAGAGCAACAACCGAACTCAAAGTTCCTGGTGTGGTTGGGGAAGAATCCGTCAGATGCACTGGGATTGCTGCAGCAAGTGTGTGAGAATATATCAATGTCATACTCACGAGGGTTTTTGAGAGGTTCATGAGGTCTCAAGGCAGACGGGAAAACATGGAAGATGAGTCCCAAGTGTAGAAGACTTTCAAAGACTAGGAATAAGTTCAACATGAAGTGTATTCAGAAATGAGCCTGGGCATGAATTAATATAGTGACTGGAAGGGTATCACCAAAGATTTAGGCACATAAGATCTGTGGAAAGATGGTGCTGAAACTGCTGAATGATGACCAACATGCAATCATGTTGGGTCATCCTAGATCTTCATGAAACAAAGCCAAGCTTGCTGGTGAGAGGGATCACTGGTGATGAGTCATGGACATTTGAGTACACAATGGAGACCAAGCACCAAAAATTGCAGTTGAAGACCCAAATGTATCCAAGGCAAAAGAAAGCAAGATGGTCAACATCAGAAATAAAAGCCAAGCTAATTGCAATCTTTGATATGAGGAAGATAGTCCACTACAACTTTTGTCTCCGGACCAGACAATTATTTCAACAGCATGTTTACATAGAGCTACTTGCAGCATTTGCTTCATTTAGAGTATGAGAAGAAGCAAGAGATGTGGGAAAACAATTTGTGGCTGCATGACCATGACCACTTACCTGTACATGATGTGCTGAGCTTCTAGTAACCCCAGTCAAGGGGAACATTGCAAAACAACCTATCTACTTACCAGGTCTGGCTCTATGTGATAGGTTCATCTTCTCTGGGCTTGAGGAGCCCATCAACAGGAATTGCTTTGCTGGCAATGAGGGCATAAAAAGGGGATTGACAACAGAAGTGAGGAGGGCCCAAGAAGAATCCCTTCTAGGAGTGCATTCAAGGGTGATACAGAAAACTTGAAATTGTTTTAAACATTTGAATAATCAATAATTTTTGGATCAAATAAGCAAATAGTGAACATGAAAAGGATGGATATTCTTAAAAATAGACAATCCAACACAGAGCTATGATGACCATCAAATCAAATGTGAAAAGCCATTACACAGAAGGTGGGGGTCAAAATGACATGTTTTCTGTTAAATACTTTTATAAAGACCCTTTAGCCAACAAAAGGTCACTTTAGAGCAAATCATCAAAATCTAAATGTTGGGTGACCCTACCATTGTCATAATTCATTAATAAACCAATCACTGATTAAGCGCCCACCCTAAGAGAGAAACAGTAAATCAGGGTCTGATTCCCTTAAGCACCCATCATCAAAAAAGTACCCATTCTTCTGTCATCAAAAGCAGGGCTCATTCAGACTTTGATAATATCTGTTCTGGGGTTGAATTATGGAAAAAAGGAAAGTAGATCAACAAAGATACAACAATATTCTATTTTGGCTTTCCAATATTTTAATGTCAGTAAGCTTTTTCTTTTCTTCAAGCTTTGGCAACAAAACTTCTGCAAATCTAATATCATTTGTCACTGCTGTGCACTTGTTTCAAACCACCAAACTGATTTCTCACCTTGTTATGCCCACAACATTGGCCTTCAAGTTTTCTTTTCTTGCTATCTATTGTCCTTTTAATTTATTTTAATTGCTCTTGGATTGATATAAATAAACAAGCACCCCTTTGAATAAGCAGCCAACTTCAAGGTTTAGATTTATTTAAAATGCACAGGTTTAATTGAGGTATTATGGCAACTCTCTAACACTTTATGGCACCATCCAAACCACCTTCAATTTTGATTATTTGCTTTTGGTCTCAAACTTTTGAGAAATACTTTACAATTATCTGCAAAATTTCATAAATCACTTCTATCTGCACATCAAGGACACAAAGGATAATGCTCTAAGGGGTACAGATACCTGAATCACAACACAGCATTGAATGAAATCATCAAATGTCACACTCCCTGTGCCTCGTCTGTCAAACTTTCTTATGAGTATGGAGTAGAATCTATCTGACAGTCTATAACCTACAATATATAGAGTTACTATATCTACAAAGCACAAATTGAAGTATAGAAAATAGAGCAAAATAAACCACTATACTGCTATGTTCCTTGACAACATTTAACTATTTATATTTCATCAAACAATTGAAAAATCTCTTTCACAAGAAAAGGATGAATACTTGTATTGCACTCTTGGTTGCTTTGTACATGAGGGAACACTTACAAACTTTTCATGCTTTTCCCACCCTCAGATCTTATTATGAGACCTCCCTGTTTATCAATTTTAGTAAAAAAGTGTCAAAGGCCTATGTCAAGACATAATTTTTATGTTTGGCATTTTCAAAAGATATCATGCTATTGCCTTCATGTTTTGAGTGTTAATTTTAGTAAAAAATCCCTGTCAAAAACTTCTTTGACTAGAACATCTACTAACTTTTATTGTTATCTCAGGACTTGTCATTTAATGCATGTGATTGTAGGTGCACATGTCCACACATGTGCAAATAAAATTGGGTTTGTGATTGATTGCACTCACAAATAGGTGTTCTTGAATGTTTTATGGTGTTTTATTAGTTCATGTATTAAAGGCCTAAAAAGCTCCCCATCAGATAATAAGACCACCTCATTTATGAGTTTTCACAAAAAGCTCCCACCCCAACTATAAAGCCCCCTTACATTAAGCAAGTGAGAACACAGATTCCCTTGGTACTTCACAGCTTGAAGACTTGTGCTAAATTGCAAGACATTTCATATTAAAAAGCAAATTAATACAAACCAAAACTAGTTAATGCTGCCTTTAGTTCATTCTTATCAATTGAACCAGAGTTATCTCTATCATAACTACGAAAACATTTCTGCCAATCTGTCACGTATTTCCACAGGGCTCCAAACTCTTGAAAATTTATAGTTCCATTGTGGTCTTTGTCAAACATTCCTGTAGAAAAACATTGACTAATTTTCATATTGCATCAAAGAACAATTGGTTACCAAAATACTAATTAAATACCCTCTTAAACCACCAATTTGACAAAACAAATGTCTTAGCCAAAAACAGCTTGGCAATACTCATTAATGCTATTTTTCAATTAAAAATTGGTAATGCATAGTAGAGATTTCATTGGTTTATTTTTAACTGCAACTAATCATCAGCAGACCACATCAAAAATGTTACCATTGTTCAATTGCTGCTATTTATGGTAACAACTGAATAATGAAAACAACTGGTATAAGCATATTCAAGCACTAATTTGTCATATATTTATACAATCTTATTGTTAAAAACAAGATAGAGAAGGAGTTTGCTTGGTCTTACATCAAATTTCAACCCTGCATCCTGCCTAATGGTAGTTTTCATACATGGTACTAGCAGGTCAGCATCAGAACTACCAACACTGATAGTGTTGCAATCAGCTTTTCTGCTTAACAAGTGTGAAAGATAATTCAACATGAGATTAGGATATACTCAAATAAACTAGTTTCTGTCTCACTTTCAACTATACTTATCACTGTTGGCCATTTCAAGTTATGAATTAAAGCTTCATCTGCAACTCTGGTTGCACTATTTTGCAAATTTTGAAGATTATCTAGTTGTGGCTCAACTCTCCCCTCCCCATACACATAAAACAGCATGTTGTTCTGTGTGAGAGTGGAAGCAGTATTACAAATATGGCTCAGCAGATAGAAATACTGTAGCATGGGATTCCGCTGACCAAGTAAGAAATGGACTTTGCTTGATATCTTTTCTCATCATTGATAGTATCAGTTATATTTTGAACTTAATTGGCCTAGCCTGTAGCACAAAAAAACATATCATATTGCTGGAGAGAAGAACAAAGTACTACCTATCATCAGACGAACTGTTTCAGGATTGAACGGGGTCCATGTGCCTAGTAAAAAAGGATAAAAATTTCAAAATATTCTGGCATATAATTCTACAACATTGTAATGGTGGGCATCTTTGACCTACAATAAAGCAGCTACAAATTTACACTCACTCTTGCAAATATTTTTTGCAACAATTTAGAGAAAAATTACAATCTACTACAAAAATAAATTTGCAAGCCCATAGTGCAGGGAGCATGGAACATGTAAATGCAATTGCAACCCTGCAAACTACTGTCTTGCAACTATTGTCTTGTGAGCCAGCAAGTCTTCAAGGCTATAGCACCCAAACCACTGGGAATATCAGAGAAAAAATGTAATTATAAGCAATGGAGCTAACTTCCACAACCAAGCCAATTGTTAATCACTAGAATACTCACATGCATACTAATGTTTTTACTGATGATTTACATGAGAGCTGCTTGTGATTTCCTTAATGGGCTGGAGAGCTTATTGCTATCAATCATTGCTAAACTGGTTATACCCATTTGATATGCTCCAGCAGCACTGACTACACCCACACATGTAAAAGTCCTGCACATGTAAAAATCCTGCACATGCAGCTGCCCATCTCTCACAATCACATTCCAGTTGAGCACCAAAAGATATTACAATTATGCTACTTGTAAAAGATAATTTCTTACAGCAAAAATCTTGCAAAAAATTGAAGTATGATTGAATTTAGAATAAAAGTGTTGTACCATTTGATAAAGCTTGCTGTAATTCATGCGATGATATAGCACCACTTCTGTCTCTGTCCACCCTGAAACAATTATTGAAGTCACTTACCTCGTACATTATATAGTTCACCTATCTACACATCAGCAAACAGCTTACAATTTAACAACTACATTTTGCGATGAAATTCATACTATGGCATAAAAGAAAGATTCATAGGACTACTCTGCTTCCATTGAAAATTGCCATAGGCCTGTAAGCTCAATTCATTAAAATATGAACCAGTATTGGGCCCTTAAATTGCACGAAGGGGAACGTATCCAGCAATAATCCTGGCTAAATAATGCTTTCTAAACTTCTAGTAATTAAACATCAAATGCGTTCTCTCCTTACCAATATTCGATGACTAAAAATCAAACATTGCATGCAAAAATCAATTTTTGATATCCAAATAACAGGCCCCAACTCAAGGCACTTCCTAAATAGTTGACTTTCAAAAACAACTAATAAGCACAAGAAAAATTTACATCCACACGCCTATCTCAACTACTTACTTGGAAAAAACTCCCCAAAGAAATTGTTGGTCTACGCCTTGTTGTTGCGTATAGTACGCCATTTTGACCTCACCGAATACTTCAAACTGATTTGTGCAGCAAAATGCTCCTTCCGCCTCCACTGCGTACTCTTGCGCTACGCAACGCTACACAAGGAACGGTTGTTTGCACACTCCCTCCCAAGAATCCCAGAGCCGTTGGAAAAATTTCAAAGACATGAAGGTATAGGCAGAAAGGTAAAGATGTATTGACTTGATGCTTTCAAATGAATTAACACCGTGCCCCCGGTAGATACGTGCCTGATGCATAACTTGAATATGTTGATGCATGTTACTGTTCAATGACAGCAACATTTTCATAAAAAGATTTACATTGTGCAATAGTAACCACGAGAACTTATTAGAAACAAAGGGATGATCTATGAACAAAAATTGGGTCAATTTTAACGCTTTTCTTAAAGTTGGGGGAAGCCAATGGTGTCTCAGTCCTGAAACCCATTATTCCCCAATTGGGAGAATGGAAAATGTTGATATGAAGTATAATTCCACAATGTTGATGAACGGTGCCTTTGCTTGCAAAAGGAATTAGCTTTAACATAATACGCATCCGATAGCACATCATATTTTAGTAAGAATTTTAATCATCGACTGAATGAGAAATGCAAAAAGAGTTATTCAATTTTCTACTCAATATTACATGGAATCTTGCCATGACAACCAAATTTGAATAACACATAGCAAGACATTCATGTTGCAGGTTTCGGGTAAGATACCATTAGGAAATAATGAATACGTTGCAGGTTTTCCAATTCATCCATTGAGCAATCCCTACGAATTCATAACAGCGATTTCTGTCATCTTTATTTCCACTACGTGTGAGCCCCGTTGAGTTTTTAGCAGTTGTTATAGGTAACAAAACAGACAACTATCAAAACTAATTTTGAAGAAATGTGTTAGGTTGCTTTGGAAAGTGGCCTTCTGATTGTCACAGCTTGCTACATAGTAGGTTGTATTAAGTTGCTTGTCTGAGAGAACTTTCAAACACTTCTGCAAAAAGCATGTGGTAAGTAAAGTTTAATTCCAAATTGCAAAGCATTTAGGTGAATAATACGTTGGATTCAAAAAGTGGATACTTATATGGTATAATGTCATTTATGATATAAAATGCTACCAATAAGTGCTTATATATGTCGGCAAGATTTGAATTAACCTGAAATACTCTGTCATTTACCCTTTTAAACACTGAATGCTCACGCGTATTGGAGAGTTGGAAATGCTTTGCACACGGAGACTGCCTATACCGCAAAAGATTCTCTCTCACATGAAAATAAAACATCAAACTCTTCGATCAAGTATCCTTCCATTTATTAGTTTCTACGAATATAACCAACAGTGATCTTATCACAGACTATGTCAACACTACATTGATCTGCAAAACTGAAAGAATTCGCCATATTTCATTGTCTGTATGTCACAGTATATACTTTTTCAATTATTCAGATATCTCATTTGATATTCTACTGATTTTCAGATACATGATGATAATACAGAAGCATGCCACTTTTTTATTTATTTGCCTATTGGTGAATATTGTATCAGGAAGTTGCCCGGGAAATGTAAGTTCATTTTCATTTTCATTTTCTACTTCAAATCAAAACAGTCCTTTTATATTTAATGCTTTGCCAAATCCAAATTGCTTTGTTCTTAAATTGGGCACAACATATAGATTTGGATTTAAACATTAGAAAATTATTTCAGCTAGATTCCCGTTCCTTGATATTTCTTTTTGTGCAATACAGCGTCCTACTTTTATACTTCATTAAATCAACTCCTTTTTTACAGCTTTCATGTTCGACATTGGCAAATGCAATATTCTCAGAAGACTTTGTTAGTGTCCAAGTAGAATTTAGTGTTTCAGTCAAACCGATTCAACCAAATTATATTTGTCAGACTATTCTTCACAATGCTACAATTTCAAAGCTCGGTAAGAGCCCAGTATGCTCTTTCACTGCAGACACCACTTTGCATGTGTATCCAGATAGCTACGGACACATAAAACCAGGTGATGTGCTGATATTTTTAGACAACAGTCTTATTAATGGAAATGGCACAAACATAAATATTGGAACAATTGCATTACAAGCAGGGAGTTCGCATGAGCTCAAACCATCCCCATCGATCAGTAAATATGGGTATCTCTCCTCGTGTGCAGCAGACAGGTTTCACATATCAGCTGATCTCTCTCTTCATTCTGGCTACACGCAATTCAGCAGATATAAATGGGCGTTGTACGGAATAACAGGAAATGAAACATCAGCATCTGTTTTGGATGCAAATAGATATCTTGTAAACCAAGAAGCCAATGTCTCAGAAATACTGATAACAAACATTGTTTTAGCGGCAAACACTCCGATTACTTTTAACCTTACTAATATATTTGGATCAACAGGAACTACCTTGATTCATATCTCAGAAAACACGTCACCAGTTGCAAGGATTCAAGGGGGGCGAATTGTATCAGTGACTGAAAACGCACAATACCTTGTAAACGCTCATCTTTCCTATTCAAACTGTGGGCCAACTTTGAAGACTGTCATTTACAGCTGGAATGTAACAGATATAAGATTACCTGCAAGTAACATTCTGGAGAGGCCTGTAAACAGCAAGTCATTGTACCTGAAACCATTCTTTTTATCGAAGGATACAACATACAACGTCACAGTTGATATAACATACGTAATGAGTGACAACAGTACAGGAATCTCGACAGATTCTGTTTCAATACAAGTGAAGAAATCCCCATTGGTTGTCGTGATTGAAGGAGGCAATAGAGACATCGGGAGAAATCAGACATTAGTTCTCAATGGAAAGGAAATATCAGGAGCAAAAGGAGAGTCAACATTCATGTGGCAATGCAAGGATTTGTTAACTGGTGAGACGTGTAAATTGAAATCCAGATTGCCAATGGAATTTGGAGCTTGGACACCTCTTGTTTTAGCAATGGCTGATGGGAGTTTTACAATTGGCAGAAGGTATGTCATTATACATTAAAGGCTAATGGTTGTAAATAATTAATGTCATGCAGAAAAAAGTAGTAAAACACTAGTTGACATTAAATCGTTCCAATTGCAGCGTCGAGTCTTCCAGTGAAGTCGCATAGAACAATATTTCAATAGACCAAACTCTGTGATTAAGTGAATTTTCATACACTAAATTCTATCACATGCAAATCATCTCCCTTAACTTCTTTTGGGTAATTCTTGATCTTGCATTTTTCTAGTGAAGCTAATCTGTACTTTATCAAAGAACTTTCTGCTGCTACCTCTGAGTAATGTATACTGTTTAAGCAGCCTAAGATAACAGGAATAATGTCAATTGTGTTGAGGTGTCACTTGTTAAATTGATAAGAGTATAGTGGTAATGGACTAAGCAATTCAAAGTATTTTGGCCAGCTATTCCCACAGGCTTTTAAATGCCACTGATAGTCAGGCTTAATTTGAAACAAAGTGCGCGAACTATTTCTATGAAATCATTTCCTTAAAAAGGAGGGTTAAAAGAGATATGAAAACGCTTCTTAATGGGGTTTTGGCCCGCTCGTAACTTAAAATCTAAGATGCTTTTATTTATATCCTGAATGATTTGAGTCACCTAACAAAATATGTAATATTTCAAACAGGTATCAGTTTACCTTGATAATCTCAGTGGGTTCTGAAAGCGCTAATACTAGCATCATTGTAACGATCAAAGAATGGCCAATTCCGATTGTGAGCATTACGCCACTCAGCCAGTTTCACAGCAGCTATGATGATATTGCATTACGAGGAACAGTCTATGCACGTGCTTCAAATGCTGCCATTCAGTTCAATTGGACAACATTCGAATACCACGGTAAATACAATACTTGATCCAATTTCAATTTTTTGTGCAGGATGAGTTATAGATAGGAAAATTCATTAGAAAGTAGCCATTTTGTAATAGTAAGCAGAAAAGTATTTTGTTCATTAACGAATGGTTCTGTTTTGTTGCTAACATTAACAACAAAAATGAAAAAACTTCTATTATTCAATGAATTTTTATCTTGAAGCATTTTCGTTATTGCTGCTGAATAATGAATGTTGAAGTATTTTCCATGCTATTCGAATGGTCTTTTCAAGCAAATGGTATAAACTTGAAATTTATATTTAAGCAATCTTCTTCTTTGCTATCATAATAGGTAACAAAGTTGCCGTGCAATCTCAGCTTCAAAGCTTGACTACAGACCAAACGAACGGATCAGTTGCATACGTCATGATTTATAGAATAGCCAAAAGCATTCTAAGGAGTGGATATCTTTATGACGTAAATCTTGAAGTGACAGCAGATGGTAGAAATAGCAAGAGTAGCCTGTTACTTAGAGTTCAGATGCCTCCTCGCTATGGCCACCTAGAGGTTGAGCCAAAAGATGGAATTGCTTTCAACACAACTTTTCGATTTCGAAGTTTTGGTTGGATAGCGAGCAGCAGTAGAAAGCCTCTGCTTTACCGATTCGGATACAAGATTGGCCCTCGAACGCGTCTTCTTTCTGGCTGGCAAAGTGCTAATGTTCTTGGTGAAACATTGCTTCCAAAAGGAGATCTTCAAAATGGATACAAATTGAACACATTTGTAGAAGTAATGGATACCTATGGATTGATTGTTGAAAAAGAGGCTACGATAGTGGTAAACGCTTACGAAAGTAGCAACTTCGAGGGATTAATGAAATATTATCAAAAATGCTTGAATGAAAAAGATTATGCATCTATGTCCATTGCAATTGATGGGATCATAAACACTGATTTGAGTGATGAAATCAAGCGGTCACATGTTGAGACTTATCTAAATGCAATAGAAAATGCAGATGTCACCATAGGCTTGACTGCCATTTTTGCTAACACCTTAAGTGACATGGTTACCTTATGGAATAAAAATGCAAGTCTCTTGTCTGAGCCATCTCAAGGGAACATAGCGAGAATAAGTGCTAAACTCTCAAATGAACTGAAGCTGTCAGCGACAAACCCAAAAATTAGTCAGGTAAGTAGCAGTAGTCTGGACAGGCAACATTGATAGCAATGTTTATATGCTTAATGGATTAGATGTAAGTTCATAAACTGCTTATTCTTATAAATTTCAACACATGGTGTATGCATATGTTGCAAAAATTGAGTAACGTGTGTGTAAATATATATGTTGATAAGGTAATGACTTAATTTTAAATGATTTGCTCATCCCTTAGCTGCAGTCAATACTCTCAATATTTGATGGACTTCTTCAGCAATCAGAACAAGTTTCTTCAAATCGAACTCAAATTCTCCAAGCATTACACGACTCTATCAATGCTCTCTTTTGGCCTGCTTGCCGCACAATTCTCTCGGAAAACGGACTCAATATCAACACTTCAACGGTATCGTTTTCATCTGGAATGGAGGATTTATCTAGCGATTTTTCTACCAGTCCTTATCTTTCAGTTAGCAATTTCTACAGAAGTAAATACCTACAGGGAAATTGCATGGGAGACAATTATATCAAATGTGTTGGCATTTGCTGGTCGACTGTAGTGTATGGTAAAAAGGAGCATTTCCCAATGGCTAAAGATATTCAAAGTCCCCTCACAGCAGTCTATCAAACCAAACTAATTGACTTTTATTCCAAGAAAGAAGAAAACTTTTCAACAAATGGAAGAGACTACATTTTCAAACTCCCAGTCACTGGACAGTACAATAGCAATAACGAAACAGTCAAGGTAAAAAAATATTTTTTGCTTAGTTTACTGTTTAGTTACAATAACAGTAAAGATTAACGTTTAACAATAATGAGAGCTATAACAGTAAAAGCTAGTGAAACTAAATCTCAAGAAGAGTATCCCTCCCAAGTTTCTGCCAAAAACAGACCATTGTGAGCTACCTTTAGGTATGATACTATTTCAGCATGACACATCACCCTTAGCAAAGGAATTTATTGATAAATCCTTACTTTAAAAGTGTTTTATAAGCAGGCCAACGCTCAGAAAGTAGGCAACTGTGTGAAATAGAAAAATAATGTATATATTCATAAATACTCATAAATCAAAACCTTACTAATCTTGATTTTATACATAACTATATGCACGATACCACCATTGTTTACTGTTTTAATTCAAGTGTGTTATGTATGACCCTATATCACTGAGTTGGAAAGGAGATTACTGCCAAACTGATGTGAGACAAGCATCTGATGGACATGAGATGGCAATCTGTGAATGCAGTAGATTGTATGCAGTCGCAGGAATTAAAGCTGCAAAACAGATAACAACAACAACACCAACAAATGAACCATCGACAACATTGCAGCCATCCACACGTAAGAAGGTCTTATGTTTTCTCTTATGAACAGCATCATAACCTACAGCAATGCTATGTGTAATATTCTAGGTCAATTTTTTTGTCGGCTCAATTCAGACTTTGAGCCTCGTTTGTCACATTGCAAATGGATGGACTTTAATGCTGATTTGGATTCAAAAGCAAAGAGAAAGAATAACTATGACGTAGTAGATGGTATGATAACATAAATCACGTGGCTTCCATTACTCGATGCAGGCATTTTGCAAAGAAACTCGCGGTGGATTCTATAGCTTTCTCTGAAGTATTGATTACTTATTTCAGAGAGTATTTAAGCGTTCTTAACATGCATTTCCCCTACACAATCACAACTGTAGAAAATCATGGCTTATATAAGGTTTTCTCCTTCTTGACTTTATCTACTTTTCATATTCAAATTTACTTTTCATATTCAAATTTACTTTTCATATTCAAATTTACTTTTCTCATTCAAATTTACTTTTCTCATTCCCAGCCACAACTGCTATTTCAACTCCAGAGCCTTCATCTATCATAACAATTGTTCTTGATGTTAATTGTACCAAATACGTATCAGACAATCTCGCAAAAACTCATTTCATCGGAAACTTAACGAAGGCCTTGGCAATCACGCTCAAGATAAGCGATACCCGAATAACAATTTGGAGTGTAGCATGTGGGAGCCTCGTTGTCAATCTAACTATAGCAAATCCAAGTGCAGCCCAATCCTCAGAGCCATCAAAAGCAGAAACCATGACATCGCTACAGAGCATGCTTACAAGTGGCTTAATGAGGATATCATTGCCTGACGGGAGTTACATACCAGCCGTAGCACCAGGAGTTCAAATAAGGACAACGTCACCACCTACAACAGCAACAACTGCCAAACTATATGTCCCGGATGTATCAACTAACTGGATGCCCATGATGGTATCATTTGCATTAATTTTAGCTATTGTCATTGGTGTTTCAGTTTTCATCGCATGGTTGCATGGCAGATACTATAGAAACAAGCGGTATACCGATATTAACAGCAACAGAGTGAAGCCAAAAGTACAGGATTCAATTGAAACGATGAGCAGAAAAAAGAGGATAAAACAGCTTCATAAAATCATGGATGGTACGTTGTTAGCTACATCTTTTATAGCAAAGCATTGCATAATTAATCAATTATTTCCAACTGGTTCTGAAACTGTGATGTCACCTTTTGACCTAACGTTCTTCTATTTCAGAGTCAATTGAAAGTGCAGAGGTGCCTTCCATCATAGTGCCTGCCACAATGTCATTAAAGAGAACAAGAAGAAAACAAAAGATAACTCCGATCAACTCAAGTACAAGTTTTCATCAAAGCTCTGCGGTGTCAAGTAGAACAACCCTGCAAAGCAGTGTAAGGGAATTACCACGCCTAGCTCTTGACGATACATCTTCTGAATCAGAAGTAGAAACCTCGTTTTCAGCTGCAAGCCAGAGACCAAAGAGTACTAACTCCTCGAGAAGCAAAGGAGCCGCTCGGAACTCAGCTAAAAGTGCAAAACAAGGAATGGAACTTCAAAGTGACAATCACAACAACAATTTTTTGTCACCCAGTAGAGCAAAGAGTAATTACTCAGCAAGTGGGAGACATAGTCGTCAATCGTCAAACTCTTCCTCTAATTGATCAAATGATGTTATTTACAAATGTAGAATTAGCGATAGCATCATAGGGAAAAGCTTCTAACGCATGCATAAAACTGCAGTAGAAATAGAGGCATCCCAAAGAGAGGATCTTCTAATGCATGGCTTAATACCATGAATGTGAGAATGTTGAAACTTGTGAGAGAATTTCGTGGTCTCCTCTGACGAGCTTGCTCATGATCAGTAACATCAAATTTAGCAAGTATTTCGTGTGTATATATTGCATAAGCAAAACATTGAAAAATACAAGCACTAGGTTCACTGTTACTAAAGGTTTGTAGTGAATGTTTAGATTTAACACAAAATAAAAAGGAGAGTACTGTAGAGTAAATACATCCAGAGGCGGCGCCAGGAATTTTCCGATGAGGGCTGACTTTTCTGACCAGGGGGCGAAAATACAGTTTTCAGGGTACTTTCAATGCCAAAAATCTCCGAAAAATAGGTTTTCACCTTCCGACAGGGGGCCAGCATGTTCTGACCGGTGGCTATAGCCTCACCTGGCGCCGCCACTGAATAAATCCACACTACTTGTAAAATAGTGCAATTTGTATTATTGTGGAAACATTTTCTGCTAATTACCGTATCATAGGAGAAAGAAAGCACATCTTGCATTTGATAAAAGTGGCATTCTTGTGCTAATTTTGATTTTCAATATATGATTTGACTTGCAATGAATTACTGTTGTTTTTCATCTTACTATCATTAGCTAATACGCAGCTCGAGAAACCTTTATGAATAGATACCTAAACAGTTGCAGTGTTAAGCATCATCGAGCTTATTACTTGACGGCATTTGGTTGTGAATAATCTGGCAAAAAATTGTGCGAAAATGCCTCTTTCCACGGGCCTAAATATCCAGTTCTTCAATCAAACAGCCTCATTTGCCTAATTCGCAGTTTCATGTGAACCAAAGACATACAACAACAGAGACTCGGCATCGCAATGCAATGAAGAATATCCCCAAAGGGGCTTCAGCGCTATGTAACTTTTTAGTAACTTCCATACAGTGTCTTGAAGTACTGCGGCAGATGCAACGGGTTCTGCGGTGCTCAGGAATGCTTTGTAATAAAGTGTCATCAAAACTCGAAATTATCAACTGATCCTGGTAACTTTTCGTTCTTCAACTCACTTTGCAACAAACACAACTATCAATTGATCCAATCTCTCTCATATCAATAAAATCACAGTAAAGTTAAAAGATTTCGCTGAATTCTCTAACAATGAAGTTCATTGCGTAGGTTGGTCAATCTGTGTAGGAAATTGACAGGCCTTGCAACAGAGCTTGCTAAAATAGCTTGAATGACGATATCTCTCAAGATATGAACGGCCAGGCAATTGCATTCAGTACATACATTCAAATACAGGCAAGCAAGAAATACTGGAAAATAGCTTACTATGAAAATTGCCAGCATAAAGAAGAGGGTACGAATGATGCGTCTTTCGTTGCTTGTGGCTCGAAATCTGCCGATGTTGAAGACTTTGGTAGTTGCAGCCCGACTGTTCTGGTTGTTTGGGTCAATGCTCAATTTATTATCATCTGCTGCTGATACTGTGATGAGTTTTCTCCAAAAAGTACGCATTGTAACACACATTACTGTAACCGTGAACAAGACGGTACAGAGCGAAAATATGAGCAGATATGTTGAAAAGCCTATTGCAATAGGTAAATAACCAGAAAGAAACGATAATATCCAGATAAATGAAATAATTGTGGTTGTATGGCATGTTCTTATTCGCTCGTAAAAAATTGGAAACTGGATCGAAATGTACCTGTCAAAGTTAAGGAAAGCCATGCTTAATACTGATGACGTACCAAGAAGAAATAAACTTGCCAGAAATACATTCAACTGAGTTGGAGTAGGACCTATCTGCAAAGCTTCTCTAATCAAAAATATGGCTCCTAGAGGCTCAGTTACCAAGCCTATCAGCAAGTCTGAAACAGCAATGTTCAAGATTATGATATAAAACTTTTTCGTGTAATTTCCAGACTTGATAATTGACAGTATAACTGCAATGTTCAGTGGAATAGTAAAGAGACATGCAATGATGGAGAAGGTGCTGGAAAAATAGGAAAGAGAAGCCCATTTGTGGGTACCACCACAAGCAGCAGACCGAGCCATCACATAGGTCAAATTCGCAGTATGTGTCTGTGTGTAAATGTCGTATTCACCAGGAAGCGTCTATTCCATGGTTGACTTGGCTAGAAAAAATTCAAAAAGATGAAAATTTTGATAAATTTAACATAGATCACAGCTAGAAGAGATTCTAGCTATAAAAGTGTCTCATTTCATTGGTTCTAGCAGACTTTCCCAGCCGATTTTGCATACAACAACAATTCCTATTCCTGGGAACGCTATTTTAAACACAGACAGAGATTAAATGGCACTGAAATGCAACAGAAAGTAATTGAGTTGCTGCTAGCAACTATATGTCGTGATATGAATAATCAAAAGCACAAAAATACTACTCACCAAAATTCATTACCCTGGTTGTAGCTTTGAATTCATTTGTCATCTTTTAGATCAACCAAGATCAACACCATGGTGCTCTGTGCTCAGCAGACATATGCATCCACCTGCAAACATTTGATTGTGAAAAGCAAATAGCATGATGTAATTTTCTGGAGGGTGGGCAAACATTTCCCGAAAAGTTGACGCACTTTTCAGAAAAAATGACAATCTTCTGCATTCTGGTGCAAATAAAATTATGCATTATGCAAACTAAAAACAAGGGTTTGCTTCATCATAAAAACCTTCCTTTAATTTTAGTGGCAAATGCAAACTAAATCAGGCCGATAAAATGCATCGTCTTAAACTTCAAAACTTGAATCAAAGAAAGTAAGAAAAAATATTTGCAAAATGATTGTCTAAAGACAAGTTTGACACCAGCATTTGAGTTTGACACCAGCATTTGAGTTTGACACCAGCATTTGAGTTTATAGCGGCGAATCTTCTCTCAATGCTTCTCACTGATGTGAAATCATCAGTAAACAAGATTTTGCAATCATTGGTAGGACGTATATAGTTAACTATCACCTTCAAATTGTAAAGTATGACATAATGCGAAGGTGTGAACCATTTAGACTACACGGCAGTATAGAGTACGTCAATTTGAAAAATCTTCAAAATGAGAAGTTATTTCACATACATTGTTTTGTCATTTATCTGCTCTGTATTATTGGCATTTCATTTCATTGTATTTAACTATAGTATGGAGAGGTGTAGCCCTTGGGCCGAAGTTGATTGTTAAGGGGTTTCTCATTTACAAGTAATGCGGTATTGTGGCATTCTATGATAAGACGTTTCAGATACCATGTACATTCTGACCTTTTTGGCACCATTTTCTCACAGAAGATATTGTTGTACTGGGGCCCTGCAGTTTATAAGGGAAATAGTACACGTGCAAGAGCCAATGAACAGATTGTATGGAGAGCTTTTTGCAAAAGAAAGCAATCCCATACAATGAACGCATACCTAATTTTAAGGAAATTTTATCACTGCACATTTTACAAGAAATGAAGCATTCTAAGGGGGTAACACCAATAGGGGACCTGGTAAATATGTGCCAGCACGTTTTATGGGTTATTTTGAGATACTTTTCCAGTAGTTTAAAAAACAAAGTTAAAATTACCAAAAAACAGGGATACTGTAAAAGAAAAGTCAGGTAAACTGAGCAGTTGCATTTCACAGTACATTCCGTGATCTGGTAACATTGTTTTCAAGAAATTTAGGTCTATAGGGTATTCTAAGATTTTTGAATATTTTTTGTCATGGTTATGGGGCATTTTCCAAAGGAGATGTTGGACAAGCAGTTAAACTTTGCAATATGTACGTACAAAAAGTCAGGACTCTTTTCCAAATATGACCAAAATGGCTAAGCACCGTTCTTATCACTGCACATTTCATAATTTATCACTGCACGTTTTGAGTTTATCACTGCACAAATTGGTTATCACTGCACACTAAAATAGGTATGAATGAACGTGAAACGATAAAAGTTGGCAACATTAACATCAACTTCAGAAGTAACTTGGGTTTATTTTTCTCAGCGAGAAACGAGTGCAGTGCAGTCAGAACCTTTCAAACATTATTTGTGGGGAGGGGGAGGAGGTGACAACCTCACTAGGACTGTTCTGAACAGAATAACTTCAATTGTGTTCAGAGGCATATCTGACCTGATGAGATAATGTCAAGCCAATCTATAGCCTCATTCAAAGTTCACATCAAATCATGGAATGGAGATTGTTGTATCATATGTAATTTATTGTGTTTCTGTAAATAATTGAAATGAATTAGTTACCTTATGCATATGATTAGCTATATTGTTCTGCACCCAACTTTAAATAAAATCTTTATTATTATCATTATCCAAGTGCTTGTTATATGCCGACCTACTTTCATTTCTACCACCAAGCATTATTACCGGGGAATTCCATTAGTACCGGGGATTCCCATTAGACCAGATCTTGCACTGGTTACTGATGCTTCTCTTTATATCCTTGAGCTAACTGTTGGATTTGAATCTAATCTTCAAATTAATAGCAATAGAAAGAAAGCTTTGAATATATATATATATATATATATATATTTATATTCAAGGAGAAGTTAAAACAAAAATTAAAGCCAAGGCGTATTTCAGGTAAAGCTTACGCTGGATAATCTAACCGGAATGATTGTGAAAGTTGATTTTCCTTAATGTTCACTTAAAATTCATCTTCTACATACATACAAATATTAGAAATAAGGGTATGTAGATTTAAGAATGGGCCTGGGGCTGTGCCCCAGAATAATTTTTGAGGTCACACCCTCTAGAATTGCAGAAAAGGACTGTTCCTATCATTGACCTATATGCTAATAAGGAAAAACTGATCCAGCCTGTTTTCATCGAAATTTGACGACGTAAAAGAAAGGGAAAAGCTTCACCGACAATATCTGTACACCAAAGCTATGCTAATGGAAGCAGTTGCCCTGTACTCTTGCTTCATGTGAGCCACTTCTTATGAATCTTTGTCGCATCTTTGCAAGTCTGGAATTATAAGGGTGGGGGGGGGCGCCCCCCCGCAAATATCCGCCACTGCAGTGCACTGGTGCAATCCTTATTCTGTGGTACTCATTAAACTATTGTATTCTACGGAGGAGCACGCTATAAAGTGGCCTAGCATGGCGCTTCGCTTAGCTGCGAAAGAAATATTAACTGTAAATGGTCGAAGCGTCCTTGCGTTTCCTTTACGGGTTTGTAGTACACTTACCAATGGAGGTAACTAAAGCTACTATGTACCAATTATTCTACGTCTGTTATTTGGCATCTACATTCAATGGTACCCAACTGCTAGCCTACTCAAAGCAGATAGATAATCATCATAATGACTGATGGTGTCAGCAAATGAACGTCCCCTTGTTTACTAATTTTAACCTTTTCCAAGTCCCTGTACCGTGTTAAGACTCCACATTTGTTAATGTTGAAGACACCTTCAGAGATAGACTAAGCAATGCTACACTCTATTGAGATTTCTTTGGGCCTATGCCTACTTTAGATGTTTAGTTCGATGTAAACATGTTGCCATGTTACTGTCGCTCTCACTGCTGCAGGGGTTCACATGCCATATGTATTTAACAGGTAACGTTCTGGTTCAACTTTATAGTAACTTATTGATTTTTTGTAGCCATATATCACCTCACCATGTCCATAAATGGTCATTTTTTCACAGGTGAAAATTCAGACATAAGCCAAAACTTAACTTTGCTACGAACTGCTAGAAAGAGAAGAGACATTTTGCAATCAAGGAAGGCAATTATGAAAATAATGAGACAAGATAAAAATGTTGAAAAAGCTGCAAGAAGTAGACAATGTAAGTTGCAGGTTAATTTTACTTGTCATGTTGAAACAAGAGTTTTACTGCTTTTCATTTATTTATTTGTTCAGGAAAATATTTATAAACTGAATGGTTTTAAGAATGAAATCACATATCATATGGTATTGCAAACATTATTGTATTGATGGAGAAAAAGTAGATTACCTTTGTCTTACTATGTATTTAGTCTTTAACATATGGTTATCAAGCTAGTACAAAAATCTTAAGGTAGCTAACTAAGATCTTTTTGGGCCCATTTTACTTGTAATGGTATCTGTTTATCAAAGCCTTTGATGTCCATTTTGTTGAATCCTTTTCTTATTTGATCCTCTTTAGTACAAATTCCTTTGGATACAGTGAAGAAAGAATGGTCTATTACTAAAGGCCTCAAAGAAGTTGCATATTTAGCAAAGTATTATGGCATTTTCAGAGATATATTTGGTGGAATGGAGTTTATGCCAGTTGTTTGGTTAGATGTGCATTATAATAATAATGCTGTTCATAGGGGGAACATTCTTGAGCCCACAAAAGTTAGTATCTTTACAAACCACAAATTTGTTAATTGAAAATGCAACATATTATTGTGTACCATATGATAATATCTTTAACTCTTTTCTATTTGTTTTTAGGATTTATTTATTTGTGGCATCATTATTTTCAACTGCCAACTCCTTCCATTGTAGTGTCTAGAAAAACCAACAATTCATTTTTCATCAGACCCTAATAAGTACCATGCAATTTTGCTGTTAAATCCTGAAGGTTGCTGGCCTTGTTCAAATGCTGAAGTTCTTCACTGGATGCTGTAAGCTTGCCTTAATGTCTTCAATTACAAAGCTAACCTTCTAGTATTCATGTTTCTGTTTTTAATTAGTCTGTGTCCATTTTGTGAACATCATGTATTCATTTCATTTATCAAGGGTGTCTATTTTTTCAATGCCAAGTTTTTTAGGTGACATGATCTCTTGCTACAAGAGCTATTGTAAACAAGAATTAGATACACTTTAGTTTGAATTTTGATAACTATTGAAAATAATGAAAGTAGAAGTTGGATTTTTTTCATTTTAGGATCAATATTCCTGGAAATAAAATAGATGAGGGAAAAGAGCTAAGATATTTGTCGCCAATGCCATGGAAAGGCAGTGGATTCCATAGGTTTTGTTTTGTTCTTTTTGAACAGGATAGAATTATCACTGATGAAATTTTCAAAATGAATGATATAAATAGGTGAGATTTTGTTATATCTATTCACAGATTAGTTTGTTTTTTCATTTCATGTTGTTTTTGTTTCTTTTTGGGTTGTGCAGGTTACTTATTATCAGAGTTTGTACAAACTACTCTAGAAATATGTCCAATAATATTCCAAAACTGTTCAATGCAAATTATTATTTACTAGTACATTGATATATACACTTCAAGAAACAAGTTCAACATTTTAAATATTTCACTTCAGCCATCAAGATGTGCAATTGCACAATATTGGTTTACTTTATTTTGTAATTATTTGCTCTATATCAGCAGCTTCTATTTATCCTAGTATATTTGTAGTAAACATTTAGCACATGTCAGCTTGTTTGATTATAATTTTTCTTTAGATTTGAATTCCAAACACGTCACCTGCTATCCACAACAGATGTATTCAAGCCAGTTGGCCTAAGCTGGTTTCAATCACAGTGGGATGATTCTGTAACTGCTACTGCTTTTGCAGCTGGTAACTTTTAAGTCTATCTTTTGTTTCTGTTTGAGACATTTAAATTGTTTTAAATGTCAAGCTCATGATGCAGGCATGCCAGAAACACATCAGGGCAAGGGGGTAGCTTTCTCCTGTGAGGTAACATGCCATTCCCATTTAATGACGACACCCGTCATTGGCTGCAATCTATAACAATAATTCTCTAGAAATTTGAGACACAGAGGCTTTTTTAGGAAAGTTCCTGATTTCATATTTTAATAAACAATGATCATGCTGTAAGAAAATTATCCAACATAATGTAAGAACTTTTAAATTTTGAAGAACGTGACGTCAAATGAACACTATAAGATAACCTTCACCAAGTTTGAAAGTGTTATAATACTTTGATGTTAGGTGCGTATTTCAAAACATTCGCTGAACTGCTTATTTATAAGAAACCATTTGACAAAAAGGGCATTCTTGCCCCCTTCCTCTAGGGCAGGAGGGGTGAGTGCCCATGCTGCCCCCTGTTCTGGATCCCTGTCTAGGTGAGAAAAGTGGTTTGCTTGAGTTTTTTCCTACAGTTAACTTGTCAGTGGTTCATTTTTCTGTAATTTCTACTGTGATGACGGCTTTGAAGTGAAGCTATTTTATGAAAAGCAAGATACTAGTGTTTGGGTCATAGTGTATTGGTGTTGTGAAATTTAGGGGGGGAAAAGGTGAAAGATATAGAGCGAGAGAGATGAAGGGAGATGAAATGACGCTTGGAACATCACCATAATCGTCGTAGAATTCTTAGATGCACTCTTTCGGTGGGCAACTTTATACTTGGTCAGGATTCCTTGATGTACGAGCGGTCTTTAGAATCGTAGTGGAGAGGGTAGACATTCTAATAGCTATTGACTTTTATCTTCATTCCAACTTCACTGTACTAATGGCTCGGCTAGGTGACTCGCGTCCCTGCCATTGAACCAACGAAGTCTAACTCATGATTCACATAGTTCTAGTTCTAATGCTCATCATAACCTTTCTTCTAGTTCTTCAAAGCTTCTCCATTTACCACGAGGGGTACACTTAAATAATGTAGAAATACTGATTTAGGATGCATCAGCAATTTTGCCTACATAGAGTAATCGCTACTCAGCATAAAATACAATAGAAGGGTAATGCTAGTTCATTCTAGAATGCCTAGTCTTGTCGTGTATGACGCAAGTGTAGATAATCCTGAATCCCTAAACAATAGAATGGAATTCTGCATAATGCACAGTCATTATTACAGGGCTTCCTATGGTGTGCCTAGCTTCACAAAATTATTACTTTTGTATTACTTATATCCAACCTAACTTATTTCTTAACGACTAATGTAAAATACTTTTGGACATAAACGTGCGTCTTACAATTTAATGAATAGAAAATAACGATATACACATATGCTTACATTTCCTGGAAACTATAATGATTCAATCGAGGGGTGCACGTAAATAGTGTAGAAATACTGATTTAGGATGCATCAGCAGTTTAGCCGAAATAGAGTAATCGTTACTCAGCATAAAATACAATAGAGGGGTAATACTAGCCTATTCTATTATACCTAGTCTAGTCGTATATGACGCAAGGGTAATATTCCTTACTCCTTAAACAATAGAGTGGAATGCTGCGTAACGCACAGTCACTGTTACTGAGTTTCCTATGATGTACCTAGCTTCACGAAATTACTACGTTTGTACAACTTATATCTAATCTAACTTAACGACTAATATGAAATACTTTTGGACATATACGTGCGTCGTACAATTTAATGAATAGAAACTGCCGATATACACTTATGCTAACATTTCCTGGAAACTGTAATGATTCTGCTAGCTCATTTCCAGTCGAGCCCTCGACGTATCTCACGAACAACTAATATGTGACGGCCCTTTCAACCTTTCACAAGCCTTGAGAGTCCAAATACCTAATATACCAACGCGAAACGACATAGAGCTCTACAGTCTTCTCCAAGCACTGTGAGTCTAAATAGCAAATAACTACATGTGAGACGTCCTAATACCAGATACAAGTACATTCGCAAGCTACTTTATCTGTCCTAATTTTCCATGTATAGCTCCATTCTTACATTTATAAATTAGCAGTATGACAGTACACATTAGCTGACTTTCTAAGATTCAGGACACATTCTTATGCATTTTTATATTTTAGGTGTGTTTGAGCCACAGTTTGAATGGCAAGAGCTTACTGATCCAAAGGAACTTCTTATACGAAAAAAGCGCACAATTCGAAGCAACAAATATCGTATTAAATTCACTGATGAAGATATTTTATTATAAAACTTTCACATTTTTATTTGTTTGTCTTATGTATATTTCATCTTCATTTTTTGTCATCGTTCTTCTTTGCAACAATTTTAGTGAACGTAGTTGAGCAACGTCTGATTGGGAATAATTGCAAGAACTTTAAACATCGCTTATTTCTTTAAGAATGTTCGGCATATAAGGTGATTAGAAGACGATTCTCTTCAGAGACAGATGGTACTTGCAATGGAACGTAAAAATATGCTGGTTTAAGGGGGTGGCTGGCGTTTGCAGGGTTAAGTAAACAACCAAAGGATATATGGAACTGGTAATGGAACAGGCTCGTAGCCATTGGGTAGCATGTTATGGCAAATGCTACCCCTCAGCAACAGGATGCCAGTTTTTGCCACTCCTGGGAAATTTTTTGCAATTTTTATTCTTGCATTCTCTTTGTTGCTAAAGATAGATCGAAAATTTTTGTTGAGCTCAATGTTGGTCTTTGTGATATAATAGCAAGTTCAATCTTATTCTGCACACACAGCATCCATTTGATTTGTATAACATAGAGTATGAAATAAGCGCTCAGGTTTCGCACCACTTGATACGTCTAGGACAATTTTGCCATCCCTGAAACAAAGGGCCTGGCTGGGGGCTTATAATGGAAAAGAATACTTCATGACTCTAGTTAGTATGATCAGACGATGATGCCATCCACGTTCAGCTTTTTATTGGCGGACCAAAGTGACATTTTTGTCATGGGATGACATATGAGAGGCCATTGTCAGTAACACATTTGTTCAGGTATGCAGGAAATGCCTGAATATTACAGCACTCCCATGCAGAGATGTACCGAGACACTTAACTGGAGGAGGGGGGGGGGCGTTTTCACCATTTGACCAAAAGGTCACGGAAAATAATGTAACCATTTCTCTTGCAGCATTGCCAACTTTTGACCAACTTTCCTGCATTTTTGACAATATTGGGGCAAGCCTGTGGCAGGCCTGTGTTTCAGGGGTGGCAAAAGTGTACTGTAGGAATACGTGGTACAAAAACTGAGAGCTTATCTTATACTTTATGTTATCACAATCAAATGGACATGTAAGAATACAGGAAAAGATTGAACTATCTAGTATGTAATAAAGACCAAAGTTGAGCTGAAACAAAATTTTAGGAGATCTCTCCGTATCTGCAAATATGAAGCAAAAATAAAAAATAGCAAAATAATTCCCAGGGGTGGCAAAAAGCTGGCATCCTGTTGCCCAAGGGTGGTATCTGCCACCCCATGGCTACGGGCCCGCATTGGGGGTGTGACACCCCATAAGCTCATTTTCCACACGAGCTAAGCCCCTTGCCAGGAGACAATTGTTTTCATCGCCTGTTTTGTCAATAAAAGCGGCAGGATAAGGCCACGTGAGTTTGCTGAACTCATTACTTAGGTAGATTTGCTTTACTGTTTGCACGTATCTTTGGTTCAAAGATCACATGATCTGTAGCAGATCACAGAAAGGAAAATTGCCTTTACTAGAAAAACAGCTTTTTATTGTATACTTTCGGTATTGGTAGTAATGCCTAATCTGAAATTTGAGAGCTTAGAAATGCAGCCAAAGAGTATGTATGGTGATGCAAATGTGCATGCTGAAAATGCAGATATTCGGCCTAAGGACAATGCAGTTAACTCAACGAATGAAACAGCTGATATCGAAAAGTCTGAAGCTGTTGGTAACAGATCTGGATGTGATAATGAAAACTGTGTCGTAACTGCAAATATTGTAGCCATTACGAAATCACAGCTTACATCTGGATCTTCGCCACGTTTTATGTTCATTGTTGAATTGAAATGGTCTGATGGACATACGTCATATATTGCCAGGGATCATGACGACTTTTTTCGTTATCATTGCTGGCTATTGGATACTTTTCAAGAAGAAGCGGGCTATGCGAAATCTGGCAGACAAATCCCATTGCTTCCAGGTTTGTTCATCGTCTGAATAAATTGACCTCTCTGTTTTAGTAGCCTAATGCCATCAGTTAGCATTCTTTGATTTCTGCGCGGAAGTTATTCTGAGGTAAATTTTGTCGCGTTTAATGCTAGGGTTTTTTCCCCGCACACCACAAAGAATGCAGCACATGGGAAAGCCAATGATTGCATGAACTCCTTGGTCATTGAGAGCCTTCAGACCTTGCAAAACCTTGTCATTATGTAACTTCCTTCCTTGTGAGTCGTTATTCTTAAAACCTCCATAAATATTTGTGAAATGAGTTTTATAGTTTTGATGAAACTGTTGATAAATCAGTCATATTGTTGAGTCAGATTTCCGTTCTAAAGTCATAGAACAAAATGGAACTTGCCCAGCAACATATTGTACTATTTATTTCGAGGTACAAATGAGGGTCGTTCTTGTGACTTTGCAGTTAAAATTGGGGGTAAGAATTTTTATAAAAGGAGAAATGATTCTATGGGATTCAGGCTGTTGAGTTGTGTAATCCTGCATTCACTAATGACAATGGTGAAGAGTTCTTGTTTCTATTGAGATGAAGTAAAGCCATAACACTTCTTCAAAGAAAAACAGAATGTAAGTCGGTACTATTCATTGGCTGGGAGGAAAGCCAGGGGGGTTAAGACCTACCATAGCACAAATTCTAGTGGAAATTCTAAACTGTTGCTACGTCATCGGAGAGTGTTTGATTTTAGCTCAAGCCCTTAGCAAGGTGTGTTTTTCAGGGGTGGCAAAATAGTCTCAGTGGAATCACGTGGTACAAAATCTGGGAGCTTTTTACGATATCACAAAGACCAAGGTTGGGCTCCATCAAAATTTCAGGAAATCAATCTTTAGCTGCAAAGAAAAAACAGCAAAGTAAAATAGAAAAAATATTTTCCCAGATGTGGCAAAAAGCTGGTGTTCTGTTACCCAGGGGTGGTATTTGTCGTCCCATGGCTACAGGCCATTTTTATGTCCCTAAAAAACTTAACGCCACACCGTCCTTGAGAGACATTATTTCATACAGGATGTCTGCCACATCAGGCAAACACATTTTGCCTAAAAAGCACCGGGGAAAACAGGCGCGCGAAATTGAATTTCAAGGGCAGGGGTACAATCTAGCCACGAAGCCGGGGGAGGCATGGGAGGGGAGTGCCACGGGAGGGGAGTGCCACCAGCTGATAAATTTTGCCCTCCCGCTAAATATATTAACTTTTGTTCAACCTAGAGCGCCCCTCCTTGTTAAACTATTTGGAAATCACAGGCCTATTCACACTACAGTAACTAGCCCGGGTTCGATCTGGGTTAAACAAACCCAGGTTCGCCCTAGGTTAGTAATGTTGTATGAACAGGAATCCAGTGTCGGCACAGGTTGGTTGCAGAACAAACGCGCTCGCAAATTTAAATTTAGGAAAAATGGCGGACATTGATATTGGGAATATAAGGTTCTGGATGTTGGATGTTATTTTGAAAACGTTGGCATTGGCTCGGCATTTTTACATGAAAAGACGGTGTTTGGCCAGGAAAAAAGAACTTGCACGTATCCAAGCCAACAAATTTGTTCGTCTGGTAATTGGCCTGCATCCCATTATTTCTTCCATCTTTTCAAAATGCTTAAATGATTCTCGATTTTTTCCGGGAAGGTTGTTATTATCTTTTATCTTTTTATATTTTTGTTTTAGTTGTTTGATTTTTTCTGTTACCTGGGAATAAGAGCGGATTAAACAGACCTCCTCTAAACGCTTCGCTATATTCTCAAAAATTGGAATTGATTTCCTAATATTCTGCAAATCTAGCAAAAAAACTATTTTACAGTACTGTAAGATGTTGGCTTTTCTTTCATCATTAAATTAAAGAAAAAATAGGTTAACGTTTGCTTACATTGTGATACACGTTGTGTTCGGTATTTGCGAAGGACTTAGAGTTGATTCAAGGAAAATAGGATAGAAATCACGGAAAAGCTAGGGAAACATCAGGGAAAATGACTTCTCTACTTTGGCAGATAACCTGAATTTGAGAAATACAAATTCTCTTCTTTTTACGAATGTATATCAATGGAAAGTGAAAAAGCTTCGTGTGTACTTGAAATAATTTAGACTCCAGTTTTCAATACGTATGGACTAAAAGACTTTCTTAGGTCTCAAAAATCCAGTAGTGAACGTCTTTGGCATTTTTAAGCAGTCGAGTATTGCGTTCTTGTAAATCATTTTCTTATAGGAAATCACGTATTTCATATACTTTTTATCTATGAACATTGATAAGGGCGGCCTGCCTTACAGTTGTTTAAAACACCAAAGATAATCGCGGAAAACGTGTCCAGTATTACAGCACGTCGTTTTACAAAACGCGATCGATCATATAACTATGTGAAGTTAGTGCTGTGTGAAAAAAACCCTACGGTCACAGCCCGAACCCATTTTTGTTGTCGGCTCGTAGCAAACGCACTTGATTGGGAACAAGTATTCATTTTTCAGGTAAAAAGTTCTTCCGAAATGATCTGAGTTTGGCTGAAGAGCGCAAGCCCTTACTTAATGCATACCTCAGTGGTGTAATAAAATTGAAAAGGATATCAGAAAGTACAAGGGCTCAGGCATTTTTTAAAAGACGACCTGGAGATCCAAACGACGATGAGCCACTATTAAAACAAAATGATGCTTTAGCTGAAACTTCAAGTATTGGAGAAAATGCCAAACTTTTCCCGAATGACCAGCAACCACAAGGTACAATAATGCTTTCTATTCCTTTGCAAACAATTAATTACCATTTTTGCGTGGACTCTGAGATGTTCTATAGACCTTTCTGGTTGAAAGTTTCGTCTACAAAAGATCTAAACACTTTCCTTCAACATGTTGATTATGAAGTAATGAATCATGGAACGAGGAACTGAAAAATTTTCCTGCTTGTCATGCAAAATATTTCAATTTTTGTATTTGTTCTAAAAGGATGCCAAGGAAGTCATACTACTGAAGTCAGCAGGAAAGAGGACGAAATTGATGGTAGTCACGACAACAAAACATTTCAGAATGATGAAGAAGACACTGATGCTGCAGCTGCAGCAGCCGAACTTCAGAATGGTAAGCATAAAGGAACGCAAAAATAAAATTGGAAAATCAAAGAAAGGTCTTAAAGAAATAAAAAAATATTTGTAAATGCAAAGAAAGAAATAGCGTAAACTTTAATAACAAAAATATATGATGATTGTTGTTGTTGTTGTTGTTGTTGATGAAAAGAAGATAACAAGAAAATGCATCGAAGCAATGGTGGACGATATGTTCATTCTTAGACGGTTTAAGCATTTTTACAAAAATTCATAAATTGTAAAGATATCCCAAGAAAAGATTCCCGCCACCAGATCAACTTGTAGGTTTAACAGATTGATTCACAAATTTCACTGGATTGCTATGCAAAGCAGTTTTCAGTTTCAGATCAGAATCAGATTTCAAATTTATTTATTAAATCTTCAAAATTTTTTATACCAATTACAGTAGCCTTTATAATTTATATACCTCATAAATATCTTCCGTTTTACATCGTTTTTGGTATTTACAGTCCTTTAGTTTTGTCTTCATCTGAGAGAAGGCTGTGAAAACAAGTTTTACTCTAATGATAAATGACAAAATGAAATCCTGGATGAAGGATGGATACCGATTACATACTAAGAAATTTCAAAATGAAAAAGCTAAATTGACACATTCAATCAAGATTTCACGACACATACTGGCTGAAAATTATTCTTCCGACATTTTCTACGTACGTACCTTCTAATAACTTTTCGATCTTTTGATTCACAATTATCAAGAGCTTGGTTGAATGAAATCTCTGTTGAAAAATGAGAGGAAGAATGCAATTTCTAAGACAAACGTAATAGAAGTAGTAACATCTTGGACAAAGTATACAAGAAAACTAGAAAAAGACTATGAAGAAAATAAATGCTGAGATGGTGGATGGAAATAGTCACTTAGGGAGCGGTCATAAATTATTTGTTATATGGGGGTGGGACGATTTTCCATAAATTTACCAAGATAGTTTATGGCCCATCGCAGATGCCTATTGAGCTTTATATGGCCCAATAGCAAAATCAGGATATTTGTAACGACCCCATAAAACGTAGTAAATTTCTGTAATTACTATAGTCTGTCTGTGGATTCTATCCACATCTGCTGGAGTGCCATTTGCCGGTACCAAGTGCAACTCATCTGTCCATGGTTTAGATTTATAACATGCAATTCTTTCTAATTTTTAGTAGCCCCAAAACGTGGGCCTGATATTTTTCATAGCCCAAAAAGACATGGTAGAATTTTTCATGGCCCATCCAAATATCGTCCACCCCCACATAGCAGATATTTGTGACGACCCCTTTACCTGAAGTAGATGTAAGCTTTAGATGAAGCAGGAAGGAACCAAATGCATTTTTGATCTGAGATAAACTCTAGAGTGGAAATAAATACATTTTTCAATTAAAATCAACAGCATCGATGACTTGAAAAGTTTTTTAACACAAACTGTATGGACCTCATTTCTGCATGAGCACAACTTCTTTGAAGAAATTTGTTGTCAAAACTAATAAGACAAAAAACTACTTACTACAAAGGACAAAAGATTTCTCCTGTAAAGTACATACAGTTGAAGATATTGCATATAAAACTAAAAAGAAAAACGAATTACTTCAAAGTTTCTGCAAGGCAATTGCTAACTTCATGGCTTCTCAAACTATTCATTTCAATTCGCATTTGCCTTCTTTATTATGCCAAATTATGTATGATTTATGAATAAGTATGCAAATGGATAGCCTAGGTAAATTCTTTGTAGTAATTCTTACGCGAATGTGTTTGGGTTAAGATATCTCTACAATTTGTCATGTGAGAGTATACAAGGGTTTTTCAGAAGAACATAAGTATTTGTTCATGGTGCAAAACATTGTTGAATTTAAATTTATAAACAAGATTAACATACTTCCTCGTCTTCTTCCCAGCTGTCCCAGTCTGAATCGAAATCTTCGTCGAATGGCGTCGCTTCTCTCTCAATTGGTGATTGGTCACGCTGCTCATCTGGTTTGTCGACGTTACATTTTGCATCAAACATTAAACCAAGAGCTTGGGATTCCAGGAGATCTCTTGGAGAATCTATACAGAGAATATTGCCTAGCATTTGATAACGATAATAACTCATTCTCAGGATGATGCAAACATGAAGCATTAATAGATGAACGATCAATAGATAAAGTTTTACAACATAATACTCCGCATGTTTGCTGGGTGGCTTGGAAATGCGTGAGACTACAATGATTTGATTGCAAGATGCAGAAATAGAAATTGAGAAATAAGTTGGAAGTAACTTTGCAAAAATGAAAGATGTTGCTTGAATTTTGGGAATAACTTATTAGAAAATACTAGTCGTGAGCAGCCGCTGGAGATAATGCAAAGCCCAAACATTAGAGTGATCTTTTGAAAATCCAGGAATCAGGCGACTCTATTCAATATTTTAAAGTAAAACTGAATACCTTCTTGTTCGTCTTCTGTCAGGATGTGCACATCCTCAATGGGACTTTGTCGAATGTCGTTCGATAGCATGCGAATACGAAGAAATTCATCATCACTATTTTGTCTTACAACCTCGCTCTTTTGATTTGCCTCTTGTTCCATTGTAGATGTAAGGTAGCCTTCCTAAACGAACGAGCAAGAAACCCTAGTTACATACTTTGACCGGTCACAAATACCGTACTTCCTCTGATGACGCCGCCCTATAAAGAACGCTGCATTCCTGGCCAAACCTTAGAAAAGAAAGCTGCCCCCCAATAAACGCCGCGATGAAAAGTGAATAATCATGAACGAGGACTGCGATGGAAAGTTTTAATGACATTTTTTATATTTTTCATACTTTGAATGCTTCTTTTTTTAACTTCAAAGAATTTTTCACACAGTCTTTGGTACAATTATTTGGGAAAAGAAAACATCGTGTAACGTTTCATTTTTCAATTTTTAATAAACGCCGCATCATAAAGTTCGATTTTGTAAAGATCACCTCTGCATTCTTTGGAGGAAATACGGTATGCAAAAAACCTAGATTTGCTTTGGTAACTTTAAGCGTTGTATTATTAACACTTCTATTCTTAACTTATGTTGCAATCTCTGTGTTCCAAAACACTACATAACAGTAAAAACGGTTTCATATGGGATGGAAACTATACGTGTCAGAGGACCACAATTGTGGCAGAGAGCCTCCCTTCTCATATAAAAAACTCCACTTCCATGAAAGACTTAAAAAGAAAAATCAGAAATTGGAATCCCTCTGATTGTCACTGCTGTCTGTGTAGACCATATATACCATCGCTGGGTTTTTTATAACTTGCGTATTTTTTTAGTTCCGCTAGTGGTTTTATCAAATTTATTGTGATCTTACTCTTTGCGGTTTAGTAGTTTTAGAAGTCGAAACTATATAAAATATAGCTGAATTATACCAAAGAATTGCAACAGCATTAGAATGTACCATCAGAATTTACTTACATTCAGCAATGCAACCAAAATGAATAAACATGAAAACCTACCGAACGCAAATTGGTTGCTATTGCAATAAACACGCGCTGTAAATTTGCACTTCTGCCAAGGAGTCCAAGTACAAATGAAAGAATATCCAAATATTGGCGCAGGAAATGTGTCTCTAGAGCCTTTAATGAAAAACTGTAATTAGCTATTTGACCAGCTACGTAACTAAAAGGCTGAGATTTCGATATGATTTTCTCAACTTTTACTGGAAAAAACTGGCTAAACTGGGTATTCTTAAGTGCCTAATCACCGGGGGGTCGGAAAGCGGGGGAACA
>WIPJ01067479.1:333658-351540 GCA_018155075.1 Cassiopea andromeda | reverse complement strand
ATATATATATATATATATATATATATATATATATATATATATATACATATATACATATATACATATATAATATAAAATAAATTAAAGTAACTTTGGCTACATCTATTTTCAAAATAAGTACGGAAGCCTACATTTCACATGAGAGTAACAGTAAACATGATAAGTTGCTTCTAAACTATTTGTTGCTCTGCATTCATAATTTCTACCAGGTAGGAGAACAAATAATGATACTCGAAGGATAAGCAACTGGAAATCCTCATGAGACAAATGAAAGCTTATCCTTGGAATTTGCATTCTTTATCTTAAAGCATCAAGCCACATTAACAATGCAAGGTCGTTATGAGTAACAAATTAAAGAAAAAGGACAATGTTTAATCAATTTCATCTTGTTTTTCGTACCCTTCATCTCTAGATTCCTCAAGGAGCACTGACACCGTAGAAATCATCTTTTCAAGAGCACTAGGATTGTAGCGTTCTTCTGGAAAGATTGATAGTATGTCTTCTTCGTCTATATCAAGGTCATCATCTTCATCATTTGTCATATCAGCCTGAAAATCAATATATCATTTATTCTTTGCTTACAACATCAAAAACTATAACTACCATTCAATTCATACACTAATACGAATAGGAACACAAAAAAAGCGAATCATACCACTTCAGAAGCTTTCAATCCCATATAGAATTGCACAATTGAGGATATAGCATCAACATTGAGCATAAAGATGCACTAGAAAATATTAAATCAGTGGAAAACTATCACCAAAAGCAACAAAACAACTGAAAAAGAAAAAGGTTCACTATCACTCATAGAAGAATCACATTCATTGAATACATTGCACGCCAAAAACCATTTTCTCTTAAAATTATAACGTCAAGTACTGTTTCTTCCGCCTACGCCAAATTGAGTCCGGCAAGGTATACCCGTAGAAGCTCCGTATACAAGAAACCGACACTATCTGCCCTTCCATTTAAACTTTTTCGAATCTGCTGTAAATGGACGACAACGGTGCATTTTCATACCGGATAGGAAAGAGGCTTTCAAATCACATGAAAGGGGCGATTCTAAGATTTTGGAACAAATCTTTCATCAGTAAATTAACCATGCAACTGTATCAAAGGTTGAATGCTTTCATTAGAGCCGTGAATTGCGCAAAATATAGCCTCAATCTGTCGTCAATTGATGTCACAAGTGCAAAATGATCAGAGAATCTGTCATTTGATAACAACTGAGAGTAGTATGGCAAAAACGCGCCGTTGAGTATATATGGAAGGAACAGAGGAGACTACGTAAATTTTGGGTGATGCCTGATAGAAGGATGCTGCTTCAAACATAATTCTGTGGCAAAAGAATGCAAGGAGAAATTTAGGATGATACTAGATAGTACACACGAAAAGGGCAGAACGTACATATACAGAGCAGTGTAATGAGCTTTGACACACAAGTTGCAAAAGCTCTGTCTCAATTGCCCGATGAAAAAGACACTAAAAACTTGCAAAAGCTTTCTGCTATACCAGAAGAACTGTTTCAATGGTCGTAAGATGTGCAATGAAAATTTGTAATGCCCCTATAGAACAACGATAATTAGGTTGACATGACAGGAGATGAAGTTGACTATCTTAGAACAAAACCTCTTGAGCACTGTGACTTACCTCAATACATTGGTACAATTGATGGGATGCAAATTCAGATAAAAAAGCACTAAGAGTATTAATTATCTAAGCCATCTATTCAACAGAAAATGTTAACACTCTTTCAATGTCTGCGATTTTCAATATCTTTTACATGCTGCTATGCAATGGCCACAGTCAGCCATAATGTATGGGAAATTGACAATTCTAATGTCAACCATCTTTTGAAGCCTGAAAAAATACCAATGCAAAAGGAGGAAGGTTGCCTTAGGAAAGCTCCTCAGTAATGGTGATGCAGCTTATCCCGCACTACCCTACGCAAAGATTACAATTTTATTCGGCGGACAAAACAGCTGCAGGAATATTTCGTAGATGCTAATTTTCATCTAAACGAATGCCAATTGAATGTGCATCTTAAAGTTGAAAGGGACTTCTGCGCAATAAGCTGGAAAATTGACAATAGGTATATGCCTTCTTCTCTGTGTTCTCTACTGGTAAGGGCTCAAGTTGTCTGCTATAGCTCCTAGGCTTAGAATAGATGGGAAGAGATTGTGTCTCGAACACTGATTTTGTTCCAGGATATGCACCTCCAATTTCTGAACACAACTTCTAGAACTGCGAAACAACCCTTCAATCACTACAGTGTCATCCTGCATCAAATACAACAACGAAATTCCGAGATTTTCTTTTAGAAATCAGCCTGTCTTTTGTATATAATATTTTTCAGCCTTTATAAGAAAGTGCAGCAAAATAGGCGTCCTCCCCCGCTAGTTAATTTTTCAAAAATTTTCCACCCAGGCTATCTTTATTTCAACCTTCTCGTCTATTAATCAGGGTTCATACCCAATACGTGAATCAAAATTCCCTGAATATTCCCTGACTATTACCTGACTGATAGTTAAAAACACCCAATTTCCCTGATCCCCACTTTGCATATTTACAACGGTAGGTACAGAAAATGGAGCCTAATAGATAGGTAATGTAAATATACTTGATATAGCACTATGTAAAGTGATGAAGTTCACATTTACTGATGACAAATGGAACACAGACTTTGCAAACAAACATGCAAAGAGTTAATGAAATGATATGTGGACTAAATAATTTGTTGTCCCTGACTATTCCCTGACTTGGATAAAAATCATAGAAAATGCCCTGACTATTCCAGATTTTCCCTAACTTTTCATAAAAATGACCTACTTTCCAGGTTTTCTAGGTTTTCCAGGGAAAGTATGAGCCCTCTTAATTTTGTAAGTAAGATCTCACCCAAGAGAATTATTGGAGGGGATACTTTGGCTTGGAAGTAAAACTATTGGTTAGTTACCAAATCACGCCCATCGCAGCTGGCGTATAACTTAATGCAGCTTCAATCTGTGAACTAGGCAATGTTACTTTGATATAAATTTGTGACAAGAAACCATTGTTTTTTCTATAACAATTTTGGTCATTTTCCAGTGCCCCGTTTATTCCACCCCTTCCCCGAGATATTTGAGCTTTGAGACTTTGTCAACCCTCCCAGTTATTCCAACCCCCTTACATTAAGCATTCAATAGCAGGAGCTTTTTGAAGTCAGGTTTTAAAACATTGTGATCTTCATTCTAATACTCTGAGAAAAACCTGCTGAATGACATACCTTATGCTACGAAAATCTAATAGCAACTTTCATATTATTGTAGCCGGGGGCTTCACACGCTCTAAAATGCCGAATCATGCAAAATGTTTTCAGAGCGGTGAGCTAAATTTTTATCTCACTGTCTGCTAAACTGCTGGATCTTTGGTACAATATTCCAGAGCGAGAATAGGGTACGATTTTAAAGGGCAGTTGCACTAAGGCCTAAGCAAGCAGGCCATAATTAATGCTTACTATGGAAATGTCTACAACTTTGCCCCGAGTAACAACCAGTGAATACTTTGGCTAAATGTCGTCTACTATGGGTTTTCACCTTCCAGATTTGACTAATCTGCCTCAATTTTTCCGCTCATAACATCAATTTATAGGTCAGAACTGAACGCTCAACATACGTTTAAGTCGGAATTTGTAAGTCAGGCAATTGTGTTTGATCCGAAAAGAATTGACTTACGCGAGTTGGAATGTATATTGCTTTCCCACGTTTACCATTCCGTCTTCTAGGAACTGCTCAAATTATAACACTCTCAAGAAATTAGAGCTTCTTTACCTAGCTGGTATGAAAATGCCCCTTTTCATCTATGTACACAAATATCCGTTCTCATATTCTACTGTTTAAAAAATCTTTATCATTTTACACCGGATGCGAAAACCTTTCAGCGCCAATGGATGGGCAAAAAGCATCGATTGCACACCATTTTTATTTTGTACCTACAAGTTGCAAATAGGGCCTAAGCGTAATCGTCATGAAAGCATGACATGAAATTTCAAGCATATTACGGCTCAGTAAAAATATGAGAACATTATGAAATCTCTGGCTTGCTAATACTGAAAAATCAACTAATACTAAGAACTAATACTAAGAGACTATATTGAGACATTGAAATGCAAAATAGATATTAGTGACAAGATGCTAGAGAGTAAAACTGCTACTGACCTCTTCTTGTCCAAGTGACACAAACTGGAAAATGAAATGAAACAATTCCCCCAAGTTTTTGCAATGTGGTCTAACATTTTCCTCAAGCTAAAGAAGAAATGCTCTTAGTACATAACATGTCTAGTAGAAAATTCAATAAGAAGAGTGTGACTTTGTCGTTAAATATGCTGTTAACACACTCTTTCATAAAACACAGTCTATCAGAATATGAAATGCAGAATAGTTTGAACGTCTGAAAACACTCCAGGAGGGCAGTCAAACAGCTCAGAAATTACAGTGAATGACAAAATAACGCGATTCATGGATGCTCAATATTGTTTGTAAGAATAATGCAAGGCTCAAGCTTCATCAACAATATGAATTATTGTGCAGTTGCAAAAACTCTTTTGGATACACTTTTGCACTATTGATTCAAGATTTATTGAAGAGAGTTCATGAATATTTGAGTACATTTCATTGAATTTATGTGAGGCTACACCTTTGACACTTATTAATATTTTAAGAACAGTCTCAGGCTCGCAATGAAAACAAATTAAGAAAATAAAGGTTCAGTGAAAGGTTAGATATTTTTACAAAACAGAGTGTAATACAAATGCCATCTCCACTGCGCATGCCCAGGAAACTCAGCATTAGGTAATGGAATTTGGGGAACACAAGGTCTCCCGAAATAAATTGAGTCTTATACAACAATATTGAATTGCATTGAGTTATTTTCCAAATTGTTTTACAAAATGCATTCCTTTCAATAACATTTTTCATACCAAAGACAGCGTTGCCTTCATGAACATTATGATTGGTGAATATGAAGCATCATCTGCGTCGTTTGATTCACTATCACTGGACAGAAAATGAAATTCGTTGTAAAAACAAATAAAACAAAAATACGAAAAGTGGTGGCGATCCAGCACACACAATAGTGGAAGAAAAGCTAGGTGCTAAGTAAGATTCTAGTGCAGATATGTTCTGACCTATTGAATGAATACAACTACAGCAAGGTTTTGCTAGAGCAAAGAGGAAGTATTGCAGCACAGGAAAACACACGGAAGTGTTACAAAAATGCAGGACTAAAATTAAATATAACTCTACGAAAAGGCATAGCATAGCAGGCAAATTCAATGCAAATATTGATGCTGGACCCACTGCACTGCGTGCACGACAAAATACAGTGATGGTATAGGAAAACAAACAATGTGTCCTGCAACTGAATTATCACCACAATGTTGAACAGGAGTTGTGGAAAGATGCGCGATGTTAAAGTCGATAGATAGACGAAGAGGTGAGAGGGACGGTACAGGGCTATTGCTAGGTCTCTGCTTTTCTGCTGCAGCAACTTCGAAAACCACGAAGCAACAGATTGTACTGTAGAGGATAGTTCCTTCCAAAGCAATCTGGGCCTATAATTAAGGTTTCCAGAAATACTTTTAAAATGCATTTAGTGCCTCTTTACCAGTCTCATCAGGTGGGTGTCATCAGCTAGATCTCATCATTTAACAGTCTCTATAGTAGCCGATTATCTAGCAAGCAGGCCTCATCAATTAAACAAAGTATGGTAACCTTCAATTGAAGCTATCTTACATATCACGCATTCTGTGATGGGAATGTTTCACCATGGAGACGAATTTCAGTGGTCAACCGTACCTAGACACAACCACCAACAGAATGTCCCTGCGAACTGCATTGAATGCTTAGATCGGGTAAACGGAGTTGGAGAACACGTCAAACTTATGTTAAGGGCATTTCTCTTGTAGCAGCCAGGCAGGAAGCACCATGTCAAACCATTTCAGGCTCTCTACAGAGTCTACATTGGTTCCATGACGGGAATCCCTTGTCAAGCTGTACTGCGAAATAAATGAGCTAGAAAGATGCATGTGTTTTGGCTCTAATGAAAAGCAATGGCATTCCTCTATTGTTGGTATAGGCTTGCTAAGTCCCTTTCCTAAAGTAAAGGTGCGTGGTGGAAGCATCTTTGGGCTCCCGTTGGATAAGTGATAATAAGGGAACAGCGATCAAAAATAGAATAGGGAACATCGAGCATTTGAGAAGAAACTCAATTGTCTGCATATTTCAAAGAACTCATGACAGACAACTTATTCCGTCCAATGAAGAAAGAACTGCTAGATGGGACCTTAAATGATGATTGGTTGATGAAACCATAACCGAGAATATGATGTATACACAAAATTGAAAGAAGAAATGCAAACTTTGTCAATGACAATAAACTTACAAAAACAGAAACCTACTCATCAGACATATGGCAGTATTTGTCGATGTGCACTGGGCGAAGTATCTTGATAGCATGTAGACACAACTGCCCAAACATCTGCAAAAAATAGTCGAATACTTTTTGATCTCCTTCAAGTCCTCCTTGAGGTAATCTGTACATATACGATTCACTTAATAACTGGGTTTAAACGTATCCTGCCTAATATTTTCTCCTAACATCTCCTGGCTCTGTTTTTAAAAACAAAGGTGCTTTTCTTGACTACATATCAGAAATACATAAAATTTTTTCTGACCACTTGCTGTTGCAAATGGTGCAAATGAACCATCTTTTAAAGTCAAGTATACAAACTATGTCAATGCTGTACGTAAATAGTAACTTGTAAGTAAACACAAGCTGGTCTGGTGATTTAGGCATGTGCATGCAATGTGTAGAGTTGCTGGGGTGGAAATAAGGAAAATATATGGTGTCAGAAATGTTTGGAACTTTGATCTAATCAGTTTGATTATTGTTGAAAGTGTTCTCGCAGTTGAGTGGCATCATTCATTCCGCTGAACATGAAATATTCTCTATTTTGCTTTTTGTACTGTAATTCTAGTTTGTTTCTATAACATGGCATTGTAATTTGCAATATGTAAGAAGGGCCCATGAGAATCAGCAATGTTGAAAGGCAACCCTTCCTAAATATGCAAAATGAAATACAATGAAGTGAAATGAGACCACTAGAAGCAAATAATTTAAGGGCAATAGGCTAGAAACTGGTGGTACTATTACCTGCCGCAACGGCTGGGCAGGACATTTGATAAACATCTGCTGTAACCACCAATCATCTCCTCCCATTGAATCCAGCAGCCATTCACATGCAGCATGACATTTTTCCAATCCACCTAGCAACATTTCCATCCATGTTTTCATGTGAGGCTTCTCCCTCGAGTGTACCAATGTTTCTAATAAAAATGATGCCGCCAGTTTAATACTAAGATAATTGACTGAATGTTTGGTGCCAATAGTCTTGGGAATTGAGTGGCAGAACTGCCACATAAAATTGAAATAGCCCATGTCAAATATAAGTTTATCATGCAGAAATTGGACATTATCCTCCCAAATCCAGTCCTGGAGTTCTTGCTGCAGCTTCAATCTCCTCGGGGGCTGGTCAATCTCACTCATTGACACGTGCTCATAAAACAACATATAAGCACTATGGGTCTTCTCAAAGGATACATCCATATATTTTTCTGTAACTGCATCATATGTTTTGGTCTGAAAGTATACAATAAGAAGCTATAATAACACATATAGGTAGGGCAGTAAAGCAAAAATTGACGTTCCTACAGAAAAAGCTTGGAAATCTTTGAAGCATCATATTAAATTTCATAAAGTATTAAAAATTTTTAGTAGATGAGTGGCAGCTCATCGGGTAACTAAGTCATCACAGCTAAATAGAACAGTTTTTAGCTACATCAATGTTTAAGAAACGAGAACTTAAATCTCCTATTCTAGAAAATTTAGAGAGAAATTGTGGAATGAGATAGGGATAGGAAGAAGACTTAAGAGATATAGAACAAAGAAATAAAAAACAACTGCATATAAAAAACAACACCAATCCAAATGTGGCGAATAAGAAAAGAGATCGATGCCTTCGTGAAAGTCTTCCAGTGTATAAAATAAAACATAGATCATAATTTTCTGGTCTACCATCATTTCGCCTCCAAAGCATTCAGCAGCAATTTGGGATGGGTCGAATGGCTTGACTTCGGCGTCATTAAAAAGGTACCAACTACCAGCGGTCGAATATCTATCACGGATAAAACTGTAGTAATGCCCTCCATCTGCGGTACCCGTGTGCACCACAACACCCGCTAAATTGTACCAATAACGTGGGTCTTCGTCAGGATCTGTAACAAAAGTCAAAACAACGATTGAAAAGATCCTTGCATCCTGACCAATTACTAATGCAATTGGACAAATAATTACTTTTGTCATGTCAAAAGGGTAAAATCTAATCAGTGCATTGGCATATATACCCATTAACAAATGTCTAATTTGAAAAAGACAACATACACACCACACACAACACATAACTGCTCAAGATCCATATGCATATATATTCTGTCAATCTCGGTATAAAAAGCTCAAAGTACATCAATTTTTCTCTGTGACTTTGAGCTTCATAACTACGTCTTCTTCACACGGACATTACAAACCACCAATGCTCAGAGTTCTCCGTTTATCTGGTGGCCACCTTCAAACTATTGTGTCTATAGAGTCAATATAAATTGGAAAATAAGAGATAAAGGGTAGTCCCAACACCATAGGTCATTGGGAACCCCAACTATATAGTTGTAAAATGGGCAATAAAGAAAAGTTCCAGCCATGGGCTCAAAAGCAAGACAGTATGTGTGATGGTATCGTGATAAGTTGGTGGAGGTATATAATCTGATACCAATATAATATGGGGAGGCATAGAAAAATAGTATCAGGGCATGTAATAATAAATATAGGGATAGAGAAAACCTTAGATTATGATAATTATTGTGATGTGTGAAAAAAATTATACATATACATATATATATATATATATATATATATATATGTATATGTATGGGGCAAGGTTTACATACAAGTTCAATGGAAAAATCTTTAGGAATAGTGATGAAAATTTTGTCTGAAATGTGTGAATGTAGGTCGCAAGTTACTTCGGTGTTGAAAGTTGTTTACAATCAGTACTCAGTACTAGCTATTATAGCGGTATGTCACTTGTTGAAACTATGGTGATATGTAAGTGTTAAGGAATCTGGTCATCTGCACAGCCTGTCCATGCAAGTATTTTCTATGATGGATTAAAGTATCATATGAAGCCGGCTATTTATGTGTTGTAACAGTATGGCATGGTGGACGAGGTGCCCCCAATTGCACAAAAGTGGTATTTCGGACATAGTTTTTTTTTCAAACTTCATTTCATCAATATAATATTAAATCTACAAATACAAATCTCACTGACAGGTAATTTGTACTTGGCTGGCTTCAAAGAACATGCATAACTAATACTGAAATCAATACATAAAATAGAATGATGATATTAATAGCTTAAGAGCTCAAGTTGACTCCATGGCTTATTCCTTATACAAAATATATAATAAGTTGTTCGGATGATTATAGTAGATAACTTTGTAACTATGAAGTTGAGATGATGTTTATCGATGCCTATGTCATTACACATTAGAAGAAATGAGTCTGATGAATTACCGAATATACCGAGGGAGCTAATACAGAGATTGACGAATTCTATCCTATCATAAGCTTTGTCAAGATCTACCAGAAGGGGGTGATACTTAAGCTTCTTACGACTAGCATTGTAGTTTAAATTTCTTTCGAAGCCCACAGTTAATTCTATGATGTAGAGGATATTGTCTGCTGTAGAAAAGAGGATATCAGGGCAAAGCTTATCACCAGTAATAATGCAAGGAGAGAGATAACCAAGATGATAAACATAAAGTTTTGCTGATCTTATGGATTGCAGTGCTTGAGCAAGAAACTTCAAAGCTGAGTTGTCTCCAAGTAAAACGCCCTTCGTTTAGATACGTTTTACAACCTGCAACAACATGGAGAAGTGACTCAGGCTGAAGACAAAAGGAACAGTCAGAGGTTGTTGAAAGGCTCCATAGATGGAGGTTCTTTCTAGTAGGAAGGGTGCCGCTCAGGTATTTGATAGTAAAATTAAAGATGTTTGCAGGTAGTTTGCTGTTTGCTTTAGACAACAGTGAATTTAGCTTTTGCAGAGAATTTTCAAGGATGAATGATATAATGAAGCCTTGCGATTGTAGCTGAGTCTCAAGTCTAAAGGTGTGGTCGTCGCGAATGGATTTTAAGGCTTGTTTCGTATTTTTGTACATGTCGTACTGAATATTTGCCCCACGGTTAGTAGTTCTCCATAGTTTTGTTATCGTTGCATCACAAGATGACTTCAAGGAAGAGCGTAGTATTATTTGACATTGTTGATACTTTATAGAAGGCACCTGAAACCCCTGTCCAACCTTGTTGTGCGAAAGAATGATAGAACTTATTGCTGCAGAAATGAGAAGATCTAGCCGTCGGCGAACATACTGCGTCACAATGTTATCCAGATTCTCTGATATCCATGTCTTACCTAAATCTTCTACTGTTAAATGCTAAGAAAATTTTGAAAGAACGAATCTATCATATAAAAGCAATTTGTTTTTGGGATGGATACTCAAATGAATCCAGTGGTTAGAGCGTCTGCCTCACAATCGGAAGGTCGTGGGTGTGAGCCACGGCCGAGTCATACCAAAAATGGTAATCGCTGCCTTCTCTTTGGCGCTCGATAAATGAGAAAGGAATGGGGAAGTTAAACACGCGGAGCTACCAGTGGACCAACCCCCCGCTATAGCCTTCACTGCATTCGCAGACGCGTGGCCTAGGGCTATAGAAATGAAGATAGGCGCCGCCCTATGCACCATTGGGCGCGGGAAGGACTTTGACTTTTGACTTTTGACTCAAATGAATCAATAGCTTTAAGCATAGTTTGAAGATTTGATAGAGCAAGATCTTCATGGTCCTTGTTGTTCATATCGAAGTAGAAGTAGCGTCCGAGATATTTGAATGATTCACCTTGTTTTACAGGAGGAATTACTTCTGAATTGATCAAAAGTTCAGGTTGACATTGAAGAGAACTACTTGAAAGATTCTTAATCCCAAAAACTGCACATTTTTCCACCCGGATTATCATACCGGCCCACTGACACCATATTGAGAAGCAATTTAGTAACAATTGGTTTTCACGTTCCTTGGTAGTAATAACAGCAGCGCCATCCGCAAATTGAAACCAGTGGAAAGGATGCAATAAGCGGTCGTTTTCATCGTGTGAAGAAAAACCAAGTTATTTGTACCTCTCTTGTTTAATGAGCTGGATAAATGTATCAAAGCACAAGTTAAAAATAAGGAGGCTAAGGCAATCACCTTGAAGTACTCCACGTTTAAAAGGAATAGCAGGGGTAGAAAAGTTGTCTGAAATAATGTAAGAATGGCAGTCAGTATATAGGCTAGGGATAAGAGCTTGAACCGATTCAGGGATGTGATGATGAGCAAGAACACTTTTGATTAGATTGTGGTGGACTTCTCCAACAGCATTTTTGAGATCAAGTAAAGTAATTATCACAGAACGCTGTTTTATCCGAGCTTTATGTATTACATGGGCCATCATGAATGTTTGCTCCAGCACCCCTGGCTGAATCCTTTCTATATTTTCTGTTCAATTAGGCCGTTTTGTGTGAGGAAAGAAAAGATGGAATCACGTAGGTATGAAGTAAATATCTTCAATGGAACAGACTCTAGTGTAATAGGTCTAAAGTTAGGAGGGTCATTAGTATTGCCTTTCGTGTGGACTAAATTTTTGCACACCATTCTCCAATCGTGTGGGATAATTCCTGATTTCCAAATGCCGTATAAGATTCGTGTGATCACAGTGCGAAGAAAAGAGCATCACTTAAAGGACATGATTGAAATCTGATGTAAGGGACAGGGGCTACCGGAAGCTTTCAGTCGACGTATGACTTTTGTGACTTTTCATAAGACGGGGGTTCACAAGTAAAAGATATAGTAGGCTGCGGTAAGGAAGGAAACCAACTTGGGATAGTAAAGTGCCTGTTTGGCAAAACAGGTGAAAACAGTTTATGAAAGTACGTCGTACATGCCTCGCTGGAAAAAGATGGCAGAGTTCTATGTGGCCTTCATCAATCCTTTTAATAAAGCCGCAAAAATTTCGAGATATGTATTTATCATAATCGCCATGAGGGATAGAAGAGGTATTATTGCAGGAATCAGATTTGGGTTTTAGTTTAGATCTCAGCAGACGCGAAACGTGTCGTATTTCCATGAGTGGAACAGAAATAATTTTCAATCGTTTCAAAGCCTTCTTCAGTGAGTGGACTGAATACTCCTTATATTTTAGGATTAGTTCTTTGCAGACGTGAGCTTTGACTGTTCCGTAATTTTCTTTAAAATAATTGTAAATAGAATCGTTCATTAACTTCACTACTGTATTAACATCAATAATATCGGAATCCAAGTCAATGTTTACGAAAATAGACTTGAAGAAGTCGTTCGCTATTGCCCATTGATCGTCTGTCTTGGGTAAATAAACACTAGGTTTTGTTTGAACGGTTGCACCAAAATCAATAACACCGCTATCCACGTGATCGACTTCGTGGTTGTCATCCAATGAACTGCTGGCATCAAAATTTGAACTTTCAAATCCCAACTGATCTTCACTTAGGCCCTCTACAATCCTACAACCCCTCTGATGCATTTTGAGGCTCTTAACCTCTTTACACCATTTTCCACAGCAACACTTGACATTCGCTATTTGCACCTCCATTGATGACGGCATAGAGTGGCAAAGTCTCTTCCACAATATAAGCAAACTACGTAGAATAGCAAAAACCACAACAAACGCAAACGAAACATATCTCTGTACATCAAACTGAATTAGTGTGAGTATGTATTTTATATGCTGAATCCTCTGTAAGCCAAGATCGAAGCATTCGAACTAGTACATGTGCTATGAACGTCTGTACGCCATTGGTCGATGTTAATAACGTGCAACGATATAATAACTGTGTATAAAAATAATGGGCACAAGGTCGACTGAACATGGTGGAGCATAATTCAGTGCGCGTTTGCGTATATGCATGTGCCTTTGCGCATGCACATGCGTGTGTGTAGAGAGAAATAAGCATATTGGTACGAATCATCAGCTATCCAACTGCGATCAGCGTTTCGGGGATTTAATGATAGTACGTTTTAATGATCACAGGCCCTTCAGTATCCCAAATAGGGTACTATCATACCTGGAGTGGAGTAGAGGCATGATAGGTGCTTCAAGTTAGTAGCATTAACCAGTAATGAATGTGTGGGTATAACCATAATGTATAATCAAACGAGTAACGAATGTCTATCAGTTAATGATCATGATGATTTTTCTCAAACTTTCATATGAATATATTTATTACATACAATATTACACCTCTCCTATAATGGTAGTGTACCATTGGCTAGTTTTTACTATACATGACAAATAACCAAAATAATAATGATAACAGACATACAACATAACTCAAAGGTAAAATAATAAGAAAAGGAATTAAATGTTCAGAAGTTCTGGGTTGCTCCGTGGTTTATTTCTTTGACAAAAGATGAAGTATGAGGTCCTAATAGCAATGTCGATGGTCTTCATAATAATTTTTTTCTGAGCAAGTTTGTCAAAGCTTAGATCCTGAAGCAACGACAGAAAGGAATCACATGAAGAGCCCATAACACCAAGAGCACCCATGGAGAGATTAACAAAAGTAAATTTGTCAGAGGTAGAGGACAGGTCCTTGATAAGTCTCTTGTACTTATTGCCTTTCCTCCATATTAGTCTCGAAGTCTAGTGTAAGTTCTAGAATGTAGAGTACGCTATTCCCGTGAGTAAAAGAAGGTCAGGACGAAGGGAGTCACCGGTAATCAAACATGGAGAAGTAAAAGAAGGTAAATCAGCATAGACTTTGCATGGGCTAAGAGATGCAAATGTATTAGCAAGGTATAGAAGGAGAGAGTTATGGGGCAAAGTGTATCTCCCCTCCTCGAGGTAGCATTTACAACTAGATATCACTTGCTGTAAAGTTTCTGATTGAAGGCAGAATGAACATGCTAACGATTGAGAAATGGACCATTTGCAAAAAATTTTTTCGAGTTGGAAGAGTGTTGTTGAGACATTTTATGGAGAAGTTGAAAATATTTCTCGGCATGTTTTGTTGAACAGTTGACCAAAAGCTTGACATGAAAATTTCAGAATAGATGAGACAACCAAGCCTTGAGAAAGGAGTGTATTTTTGATGCGATCTTCGTGCTCATGTTGTACAGCTTTCAAAACTTGTTTAGTATTCTGGAACTGATCATACAGAAGATTAGTGCCATAGCTTGTATCGACCCAAAGTGATTTAATGTCAGGATTTGGTGAAGGTTTCAAAGCGTTCCGTATAATAGTTTGACATTCAATAAATTTGATTGATGGAAGGATAAGATTTATTCCGTATTTAGATGTTTTTAAGACTAAAGAGCTAAAAGTTGCGCTTATAGCTGAAAGTCACGCTTTCAACCACCCATGTTTTGCTAAGATCAGCAATGGTCAAATGCCAAGCAAGTTTCGATAGCACAAAACGATAATAAAGGAGAAGTTTGTTTGGGTGGCAGTGTAGGTAATCAATTTTAAGAATCAGATCGTTTATTGTGTCAAGAAGAATTGAAATATGATCGCTATTATCCATATGGAAATTGAAGTACCTAACAAGGTATTTAAAGGGCATATTTTTTCCAACAGCTGGAACCAAGGAATTATTTAAAATCAGCTTAGGACGGTAATGAATTGAAGAGGTGGCTGCTTTCTTTATACTAAATGTGAGGCATCTATCCACTCTAATAATCATACCTGCCCAGCTGCACCACCGTGTGAAATGATTTAGGAGAATTTCATTTTCATTTTCTAGACCAGTAATCACAGCAGCGTCGTCAGCAAACTGAAACCAATGAATAGAGTAGATAGAGTTCAAGCTAAAGCCGAGTTGTCGGAATTTCTGTGCTGCAATATGGCGAATAAATGTGTTGAAGCAAAGGTTAAAGGTGAGAGGGCTTAGGGAATCACCCTAAAGTACGCCACGTCTAACCTTGATAAAAGGAGTTGTGAAATGCTGGGAAACAATGGAGGTATAGAAATTTGAATGAAGACTATTGATAAGCTGTTGTATGTGATGAGGAATGTGGTGATCTTTCAATACTGCTGGAATGAGACTATGATGGACTTCCCCAAAAGCATTTTTGAGATCGAGTACCGTGATAGCTACAGACAGGGGTGATTTCTAGGGGGGCTTAGGGGGGCGGATCCCCCCTTGTAAAAATTTCTGCTCATGTTTGGGGGGCTCAGCCCCCCCTAGAACTCTTGCATTGGCTTGGCTTTTCGGAGTTTATTGGCCTTGCTTCCAAAGTGCTATGATTAACTGTCCACTGCTATATGGTTATTGAGGCATTTCTTATTGTTGACTATACTATATCAGTGTTAAACTACATTATCCTGTTTCCATCTTTGGAAATATGGGCGTGGTTGTAGCTGGGCCATACCCAAACTATGGGCGTGGTTGTGCGTAGAGCCCCCCTTGTTAAAATTTCTAGAAATCGCCACTGGCTACAGAGCACTGTTTAATTCTGACTTTGTTGATTATATGCGACATTTGTGCTGTGTGCTCGTACGTACCCGAGAGTTTAGGCATAAAACCCTTCTGAATGCTATGTTCAATATATCCATTGACTGATAGATATGCAAACATGGAATCTCTCAAACATGACGTAAATATTGTTAGGAGTCCTTTCCAGAGTAATGGGCTAAAGTTAGCGGGGTCAGATTAGTCACCCTTTTTATGGGTAAGCGCTGTGCAAGCTTTCTTCTAATCGTCAGGGATTTCCCCAGACTGCCAGATAATGCGAAAGACTTCAGTTAAGTATGATCTGAGGTAAGGGCACCGTTTGAAAGGAATAATTGAAAGTTGATCGAGAGGGCAAGGAGAACCAGATGCTTTGATTCGTCGAACGACTTTAGTGATTTGCTTGTATGAAGGTGGAGAGAGATCAAATGGAGAATTTTGAAGGGGAAGAGTTGGGATCCATTCTGGAATTTCAAACTTCTTGGAAGCATTGACAGGACTAAAGAATTTAGCAAAGAAGTTAGTACACGTTAAACCGTCGAAAGAAGGTAATGATGTGGCACTCCTCTTAAAGATATTTTTGACATAGCCCCAAAAGTTCATCTTGATCTTTTCATCGTCATATCCCTCGATAGTTGTTGGTCTTGATGTGTTTAATCTGTTCCTTGGAAGATGAGAGGCAAATCGAATCTCTACAATATCGGCTCTGCTGTGTTTTAATTGTTTTAGAAATGACTTTAGCTTGTGGTTTGAGTAGACTTTATATTTACTATTCAGATCAGAGTTCATAGCAGAATTTACCAGTCCAAACTTTTGCGCAAAATAATTGTAGATAACATTATTCGTGTTGTTAATAATGCTAGGAAGATAGGATATTTTGATTTCCGCTATTGGTAATGTACCTCTGAAATAGTCATTAGCAAACCTCCACCGGTCGAGAGATTTAGGCAATTTAACTCCAGTTTTTATCGAAACATTATCTTCTATTATTTCATTTCACTCAACAATCTGCTCAACGGTACCCTGTATCTCAAAAGTTTCACCGGCTAGGCTATTTACGACTCGGCAGCTGCGTTGGTGCATTTTCAAACATTTGATACCGATACACATTTTTCCGCAGCTGCAATTTATTGTGTGAGGATTTCTACTCGTTAAAGAGAGACTTTTAGTAGATGTTTCAGCATCTAAGTCATCGGTAGCATCATCCTGATCCTTTTCTTTATTTCCTTTAATCCTTTCTTTGCAACGCCAGACATGATGGCCTAGTGACTTAAATTCCTTGCCGCAGAACGAGCAAACAACCAGAATGAGTAAAGTTGTTGTAAAAGTATAACGTACAATGATTTCAAAACTCAAAATGATCCTTTAAAATGATAGATACAAGCGTAATGCAATATATCGTTAGTGCAAACAGGAACGTAATTACTATAAAACAGCCTTATTCGTGCGCAGAATTAACGTCCGTCCGCTATTTGCTAAACGAATAATAATAGTTATTTTTTCAAACTTTCATATGAACATATTTATTACATGCAATAATATACCTCTAATATAATGGTAGTGTACCATTGGCTAGTTTATACTATACATGAAAAGTAACCAAAATAATAATGATAATAGACATACAACATAACTCAAAGGTAAAATAATATCATACTGATAATTACATTAGAAACAGGTCAGATTGAACCATATTCAAAATTTGAGTGGACAAGTTCATCCCTGATATTCTTCTGTCTTTTAAATGCCATGATCGGTTGTAGTGAGGATATGTCTTGTAGACTATCCTCGTCTTGAATAAGGTGCCAATGAAGATGCAGTATTCTACCAATGTGTAGGGTATTCTAGATAAAGGGTACAATGAAGGACAATATGTTGGTGGGTGGCCGGTCCTGGTATTTTAGAAGTTTATCCCGTGATAACAGGCGAACTTTGTTAAAAGTTTCATTAATTAAGCCAACATTTTAGCCACGTTTGACAAGTGCAAGTCGTAAAACCTGTAATTGCTGTAGATAATACCTGCTTTGCAGTTGGTAGGGTGGAAAGATTGTGCATGGAGAAGTGGTCAAGTGTCAGTCGGCTTTCCGTAGAATATGGTTAGAAGTACAGTTACGTCCAGAAACGGAACACTGTCCGTAGATTGGGATATCTCGAACTTAATTGTGGGATGTTTAGTGTTCATGTGATTAAAGAACCGGAGTAAACTGTTCTGTC
>WIPJ01067479.1:271434-320938 GCA_018155075.1 Cassiopea andromeda | reverse complement strand
ATATATATATATATGGTACGTAGAAGAAAAAACTAAAAATTATGGCAGATGAAGATCTATGAATGATGAAAATCTACCTTTTCTCTGCTCTTACTTTTTCCTGGCATTGTGAGCAAGTATATTTGTTGTCACCTTCTAAAACATCTTTGACAGTTTCTTCATCAAGCGATTCCTAAAAAAATTGAAAAATCTTCAACCTCTCTACAAGACAAGTCCAAAACAAATTTCATGTATATAAATACATAAATACATACACACACAAAACATCATGACAACAGAAAAGATAAAAATCGACCTAATGTATACTAACATAAAGGTTCTTCATGTCTGCTACAGTGCATCTGATAGAATAAAATTCTTCCTCTCTTTTGCTAACATGATCACAGTCCTACAACCAGAAACATGTAAAAGAGATGATTTATTCAATCAAAAAAGTCAGAGCTTACATGCTCTTTTTTACAAGAAACCTAGCTCACGGCCTCAATGTCTCGTTTCTTAAATTTTAGGTTGCCTGTAAACTATCTTCTTATAAAAAATATGTATCACATCCATTTGACAATACAGTTGCACCTCGATGGGTCCACTACCGGTTAAGTCGAACTCCTCCGATATCGAACATTTCTCATTTCCCTTGGTTTTAGTATGTGTTATATACAGAAAATTCCCCAGATAAGTCGAACTCCGGTTAAGTCGAATAATTTGATCAGTTGAACATATTGCTAACTCCTCTCAACAAATAACTCCCGTTAAGTCGAGTCGAGCAAAATCGGCAAATTCAAAGAAAATGCAATCAAAAAAGTCCTGTCAGCAATCTTAATCAACACTTCATCAATTTGTCTTAACAGGTGAATATCCCGTTGTTTTATTAAAATCGTCACAAAATCTGCTCGACCTTCAACAGTCTGAAGGTCGTACGGATTTCGTGACGCTTTATCAACTGGCACGGGGATTGCACTCCATCTCTATTGTTCAAACTTACTGCTTGCCTTTCGACTTAAATGAGCAGTTGCTTCTAGATGCATCTGCTTTCAGAGAGTAAAATATAGCTTTTGCAAATTTTCCTTCGCTACCCTTTTTCAAATGGTCAATGGGGGTATTTAGGAGCATTTGGCAGCTCTGCACAATGGGCCAAAACAGTGTTTTTGTGGACATTTAGGCATATCATGGGTTAGTTTGTCCAAAAAAAGAAATTGAGAGCTCATTTGAAGAGCTATTAAGTACATAGCCTATAGTGGTCTAAATTCTACTTGACTATCCACCCCTGGGCCCATTGTGCTCTGGGGGAATTTGGGAGCGAAATTCAACCTCCAGAGATGTAAACTTTAGTAAGTCAAAACCTTGATGAGTCAAACAAATCATTGTTTCCCTTGGTAGTTCAACTTATCGAGGTTCAACTGTATATCATGTCTTGTTATGTACACATCGCGGCAAATATGGCCAAATAATTACTAGGCAATAATTATAAAACAAATGAAAGGCAATGAAAGGATGGAACAAACTCATCTGCTGAGTTACAAGTTTTGTGGTAACGTTATATAAAATTCAATGACGAATTGACAAACATGAAGCCCCTTACCAGCGAGACAACATTGTTTGAAATAACGCCACAAAACAGTTCACGCATCGTGTGTTTCTACAATTGATCGAAGATACCCAACGGTCATGTCAATGCAACACACATAAAAATTAAATCACTACTTCTGCTTAAACTAAATATCAACTATTAATCTCTAGCATATACAAAGCAGCTGGAATGATGGTGCATTTTATGTTGCCCCCCAACACAGGAAACATTGAAAAATCCCACTACAACAACGAGCACTGCTATGAAGGCTCTGCCACCCAATTTAGCGACTCAGACAGCTACTTCTCAAACCTTGCCTTAACACAACAGGAATTAGGAATTAAAGGAAGAAAGAAAAATAATATCACGATTGAGACTTGTATGGTAAATTTTGGTGAAAATCTAGAGTAAGGAGGTCAATGTAAAGCAGCAAGAGGAATTTAGCTTTATAGTATCCTGGTAGTTATCCCTTAAGGATACCATAAAGCTAAATTTCTCTTTATCTTAAAACCAATATCCAGATAAATATTCAATTTACCAAATTATCATCCATCTCTTCTAATTTACTGATTAGATCTGTAAAGAATTCGGCCATATCTTTCTGTTCACCAGTATTGAGTGGCTGTTTATCCATTGTATAGGTCTTGCAAAATGACCGTGGGTTGTATGCCTTTCTATAGCTCTCCTACAAAGTAAGATACTGTAATATGTAACAAAGGAAAATGTGTCACAAAATCTCCTGTTATTTGAAAAAAAAGAGTCAAAGAGACAACGACAGTAAGCAACGTGAATATATGTACATAGAACAAAACCATAATGTTCTAAAGAAGTTGTAATTGACTTTGATAATTGCTGTAGGACACATCTACAACGGCAAATCAAAGACGTTCTCAAGTTTCAGCTTCTCTCAAAGTAATTGTATCTAGCGCAGTCCATGCCTGGAAATATGTGTGATCACATGTGGGCGTATCCAGTCCACACACGTGCAAAATCCCCAGCACAAGCGACAAATCGCCCACACCAACATCATAACAACCGCGCAATCGCACATGCCAAATCAAATCAGTCAGAACGCAGAGAGATATTAATAAGCTGCTCACCCCCCTCTTCTTCTTTCGAGGGCTTTCTATTTCTAGGGAATTATAAAATACCAAGGATAAAAGGTCCATTGAAGGTTCTCAAAAGCCTATCAATTACCTCATCTACCGTTTTCAATTTGAAAAGGGCGTATAAGGGGATTTCCCTAACTTCAAAAGGCATGGTTCACAACAATTTTCCTTGACCCCTTATGACCCCCCTTCTTTCCTTCTACTTCATAATAGACTGCTGGTTATGCCACCATCTGCTTGGGCCTCTACTTCACTTTGCTTTATAGAGTTGCTGCCAACCACTGTAGCAAAACAATCACTATTAGTAAACAAAACAACAATTCTTAGAAGACTTTATGCCAAATTGCATAAAGAAATCATCTACCTATTTCCATACGTACACACAAAATATAACCTCTAAAAACAACTTTCAAAAATTAAGCTGCACTGCCATTTACCTGTAAGTAGGTGAACATCCTTTGCAATTCTTTTAAAATAGAAGGGTACTTCCTTTTATTCGATGCTTCAACTTGTAATAGCGCTGCTCTTGCTTTTGGAATCATGAACAATTGTTGAACACAAGATGCCATGTAGCAAGTAGCTCCAAGATTGATAAGCCCTACATAACCAGCAGAAGACCTCTCAAGTTCATGGGGCCAGTAATTCCACCCATATGCCGTGTGATTACCAGAAATGTCTACGGTGTGATGCTATAGGAGAAGGGAAAACGACTTCAAACTCCATAAAAACTTATCTACTATAGATAAATATAAATATATAAACATATAAAAATCACACACACACACACACAAACACACACACACACACACACACACACACACACACACAAACACGCACACGCACACGCACACGCACACACACACACGCATTACGTAATATAGTTACACCAAATAAGTAATATTCGAAACTTCGCAAGGGGGAAGGAATCCTAGCAGCAGTGAAGGGCCTTTAGAAACAAGAACCTGGAATTAAATGCTTAATGTATTGCCCCTCCACTGCACAGTTGACTGGAAGCCCGGCTTTACAATAGTGATTCCCAGTTTCTGGTGAACAAAGAAGGGCAATCTCACAGTCAAAAAACAGTTGTCCCAACAGGGAGATATCCCTTAAACAATTGTACACGAAAATTATGGCAGGAATGAGACAACTCTCAAAAAACAAACAAAACACAAAGGAGGGCTAGTATGAATAAGAAAATATCTTTAATTTATTTGACAAAAAGAGCAATACCTGGAAAAATAGTGATTGGATCTGCTTGTAATTTGCTTCACAGCTGTGTGACAGCTTCAGCAATAGCTCAAACGCAGCAGCCCGTGCTGTTTTCGTCTCACAAGTTGGCCGACCTAATTCCCCATCATCAGATTTTGATGGTAGGCGAAACAAACAATCGGAGAATACTTTTTCAAGCAAGCTGCATCCATCAGGGTGGCATTTGAATTTTGGTTCATGTCGTAGCAAGGAAGAGCAAGTCTGTAGTAGTCCAATTAGACAATAGTCTGATGTTGGATTTGACTCTTGTGAAATTGTGTGACTGCAAATGAACCCAGAAACCATTTGTGCGGCCTTCTCTATGTCAACTTGACCATCGTCCTTTGAAGTAGAATCAAATTTATCAATCAAGTGAGAAAGAAGCCAAAAGTAATCCTTGTAGCTTGAAGTTGCTGACTTTGATGATGTATATCTCTTCATTAATGATTCATGTGAAGCAACCAGGTCAGGTAGATTTTGCAACAAAAGTATGAGAACATCGTTCAAAAGTCCAGATTCACCACTTATGCACATTTTGTAAATACCACGTGCAGCCTCTGAACGCACCGACTTCTACAACAAAATGAAAATTCAGTTAGGGCAAGTCGTTTACATGATTGTTTTCCTGCATAAAATTCTACAAATCTCTAACACTACTTCCCAATTTTCGATCTATTTCTAACCCATGCTTACATTATTAACTTGACAAAGCCTTCGAAAAGAGAAACAGGGCATTAGCAATCGAATTTTGATTCAAGAAAACATTAAATTATACAGTAAATAATTGCTGAAGTGACATGCTTCTTTGTATGACAATAGTGTTCAACAAAAACACCTGGGAAAAAGTTACCATTGGGGCCATCCACATAGTCCGGACGTGGATGACCTCACTGATCAAATCAAATAACCTATCCCTACGCTCTATGTACCCATTTCAAAAACACTTCGGACATATTTTCTTGCAAATAACACCATTCTGCTACACGACTATTAACAGCATGCAGGCTAACAATTCATTGGAATCAATTTCATCTGTAATCCTACCGACGGATACGCTGCTTCTCGTTATGCTTTGACAGTTACTCTGTTGTCTCTGGCCTTTGCTAAGTTGGCAACTTAACTCATACAATAGGCCTTCTTAAATGAAATGTTTTTGGATAAGTACACTGATTGCACGCGAATTTTAGTTCAACTTGAAAACATGAGTTGCAGCACATGCGTAGTTTCCCTGGCATGATAATTCAAGAATAAGCCTTAATTTTCAACCGATTACAAGCCAAAAAGCAAAATTTAATGAAATGAACAGAAACAAATTCACCAAGAATACAGAATTTCTGGGAGAAGTAAATATTGCAATGTATCAGGCCGTCAATATCAGGGAAAATAATGATTAAAGAGCACATGAAATGAAATTTTTTCATCTTGTATATCACAAACAAACACAAAACAACACATATTCGATGTTTATACGTAAATATGAACCGCGAAAGTAACTTTAAATTAGTGCTAAAGAACGCGAATTTGCGGTTGCTGGTGGCTCTGCAAAAACGCGGCCAAAGGCACGTGATTCTTCACATGTGACGTCAGGCTGTCTGTTGTACTACCAGCAAAACAATACAGGAAAATGTCAACTGCGATGGAGTTGAACCTGGGAGAAGAAAAAAGGAGGAAAATACTGTGTTGCTGGCGGCCCAAACCAACAGAGCTGCAGGAATGCTAGTTACATTCCTGGTATTACGATGCATCAATGTCCTAAGGATGAAAAACTACGACAAGAGTGGGTCAGGTTTGTAAACAGCATAGGCCCAACTACAAAGCGCAAAGGAAATATGCAGCTCTCTCCTCTCTTCATTTTGATGAATCCAGCGTTTCGAGGCGGATCATAGCTGGCACAAAGGTCCGCTGCAGGAGAAATCTCATTCGAGGAGCTGTTCCAACTAGAGATTCTGTCAATCTTTATTTGCTGCCAAAGTTATTACAACGTGACAAAAGACAGGTAACTACACAATACATATTTGCATACTTGATAAAGGAGTGTTTCCCTGAAAACCTGAGGGTATGACAACAGATCAAACTTGACTGCAACTCTAATCTAGAGATTTGTTGATATACTAATACAAATTCCAGAATCCAGAATTCAGATCAATTATAATATGAATTTATAATGCTTTTTTGTTCAGTGCTTTAGAATATATATCTATAGCCTTCAATACTCTATATGTGCACTACTATTATTATGAGCAGTTCATCTTCATCTTTTCTGGATATGCTCAAATACTTTGGTTTTAAGGAAAGACATTACTTATTTATTGCCAGGAGAGAAATAAACATTGCAATTTGCACAACAAGTACATTAATTTAGTTTTGTGGAAGGAATAAGGCATAGACAAATCCAAAATTGTTGAACTTTTGATTACCTTTCTTATGATATTGTTGATAATTTTATTGTTGTACAATGGTATTGTATAACACTTTGATTAGTGAGAAGTTTAGAAAAACATTGTTTAAATGAAAGTTTGAAAACAATTATTAATTGTTCACAGTTCCAGTACTATATTTATAGGCATATTTTGGCCAGCCTCCATTTCACTGAGAAACATAGGGAAAAGGAACTATCAACGGATGATAGGACATATACCAAGATTTTTTGGCCAAAATAGAAAATGGGTGAAGAAGCTATCAAAGAAAGGGCTATCCCACACACATGGTAAAAATAGAACTAAAGAAAACTTGCTGACAGTATACAATTTGTAAATACCACTCATATTCCAATTTGGAATTCACCTGAGAAACACAAATTCTAAATTGCATATTTTTCCAGGCTATGCTAATGAACTAAGGGACATGCATTTGAAAGTACCCAGCAGTCACTAAAATATTATTTGAAGAAATCATGTCCTATCAGCCTGAACCAATGGAGAGACAATTCACATTGAGAAAAAGCAAGAGTGAGGCATTGCAGCTATATGCAGAGAAGAAGATAAAACAAAGAGATAATATATTGTTTCCAACATGTAAGTTACAAATTCATGAAATCTCTTGTGTATATTCCTTCTGGGTAAGTTAACTGGATTTTAAGATGAAAGCTAAGTAGCATGCAATTGTAATGCTTCAACAAATTCTTTTTACAATAATATGTCGTGTCTAGGTCAACATGTAAGCTTAGAAAATAACTTTTTCATATGTCCAAGGCAATATGAATTCATACTAACTTTGAATAGATCATTTTAGGTACGTTTTCAAAGACTAAGGAAGGTGTGGTATTTAACTATACATGATTCCAGTTTTACATTAAGGGTGCACAAAGTTCTCAGATTGTACAAGTCTTCTTTCCACCATTTGCTCTCATAATAAACTATCTCAGCATATTTATTTCTTCTGTAGTACAAGAACAAGAGACATTGCAAGATGCAGTTCCCAACACTTGGCAAGGGAGCACAGATGATACCATGAAACCAAAAAAAGTAGCACCCTACCAGTACGCAAATCCTGCCAAAGGCCACGATGAGGACACAAAAAGGGGCATTGCAGTTAATAGAATTCTTTCCAGTATCAAAATCTTGACAGTCATTCTTTCATGACATGGTACCTGTTAAAAAAGGGCTAAGGTTTCATTTTCCAATTTTGAACAAGGGGATGCCCTGTTGTGTGCACATGATGAAAGGAATGACACTTTCAGTGTTCAAAGAGATCAGTTAATTTTAGGCTCATTCATGCTCATCATTTGTTGCAAAACCCCTTGCATTAACGTAGGATACTTTCTCCATAAGAATGTATATTCACACGTCAGTAATGCCCTAGTATTGTCCCAACCAAAGTAGCCAAAAAAACCATCTAGCAAGCCATCGATATGCCACTGCATGTAGAAACCTGTGAACAAAAAAAATTGTATAAATTGTGAGAACATTTTACAGTTTCAAAATTTAGATAAAGTGACACCCAGTGCATAGACAAATACTGAAGCTAGCTTGGTAGACTATGTCAGTTGCTGAGGTAAAGTGAAGGTAAATTTGACAACCAGAAAAAAGTGATGGTGAAGAGACTTACTCATTCTCTTATTGACCATGCTTCTTCTTATAATTCTTCCTTGTCTGTCTTTTAGTAAAGTAACCACCATTTTCAAAATAGTCATATTCACAAGAGCTACATGGTCTTCTTGCTGGGTTATACAAGCATGAGTGTCAGTCAATCCGTCGAAAACAACTTTTCCATAAGCTTCGGCTATTTCATGGCAATATCGAAACTCTCGAGATCCAGCTAACAGCTCTGGACGACAATGGAAACAAACACACCAAGTTTCCAACGGTTTAACCCTCTCGTATCGATTTTCTAGTTCCTGCCGTGCAAGCCCATCAACATCCTTGTCCTCGTCAGCTACGGCCTGGTTTTGCCTTCTAATGCCTTCATCGTTGGGAACCAGTGGCTCATTCGTGTACGGTTCAAAGATTCTAGCGACAGCAACTACTTCCATTTCCTCGTCACTATCATTACTGCCATAATACTCATGATCATTCTCAGAATCAATCGCTGACATAGTGGCCTATATGAACTCGACAACAAGATCGTGATTCTTAACAAACAATCTGACGTCACATTCAAGAATAAAGCTCGGCCCAGTCTCCAATCGAAAGAGCCACCAAATAGTGCCAGTAACAAGTGAAAATTAACTATTTCCAATCACTTGCCAAAAATTTAAATATGAAATTCGTTATCAGCGTGTTCAAATTGCCCGCCTTGGACATATTTTTTTTCATTTCATGTGCTCTTTAAGGGAGAACAAGGAAGGATGCATAATATAGATATTCAAGGTAGTATCGAAAAACAGTACACAGCTATTACAGTTCAAGTCATTCCAGCAACCCAGAACAGATTTGATCAATAGATATGCTGGACTTAACTGCAAAGTAACGAACTCTAAGATTAGAGTCTCTACAACTAAAATCTAACAGTACTGTACATGATGTTTGCTCTGCAAAAAAAGCCTTTCCCGAAACAGAAAAGTAATTAGCAAGTAAGAGAAAGCTCTGCCTTGCCATTCGTATGAAATATCAAAATAAATATTGATAAATATGCTTACTTTGGGAGATTCAAAGACAAGCCTTCTAAGAAGAGGGTCAAAGCTTGAATGATGAACCAAAGACGATTTCACTCTTTTATCCATATACGTCCAGCAGACAAGGAATGAGAGGCAATGGTATACAACTGCAAAATAAACAAGTGTGGTATTATGATAACACAACAAACTGCTAGTTGCAATGGGAAGTCAAGAGGGTGAGGATATTACAAGACTAAGTTTCTGTAATACAACTACGTTTTCAAGATACCTGACACGACAGCTCCGACTTTCCTCTATAAGTGCAAACATCAGCAATAGCACAAAATACATTCTGACACAAAAACTGACAAACTTAGACCTTTGGGTTTTCAGGATATTTTGTAATGTGGTACTTGGAAGTTGAAACAATCAGAATCTGTGGTGATTCTAACATATGTTTTAAAGAGTTCAAAGACTGCTGTGCTACAGTTGCTTTCCTTTTGAAACAAGTTGCCGCTTCCTGATGTAAGGACTGGGTGAAAAGTCATCACTTTGTAGCCCAAGCACTAACCTTCATCAGTATGTTTTCTATGGCGGCATGGTTATTTGCGCCATTTGTGATTTCCTATTATTTTGGAAGTTTCTTTCTAGTTGCAGCAGCCTCAATATGTTTTGCTGGTAAAGAATGCACAAGCACTAGCTGCCATAAATATTTGTCAAGGAATTGCCAGCCACTTCTTGCAGTCTTTGAAGAAAATAGCGCCTTGCAATTCTAAATTTTTTCTTCTCATCCCAATCTTAGGCCTCTTTTGCATTACAAGTTGAAAGCCCTCAATCGTGTACCAAGTATTTTCTCCTGCACTATCTGGTGCTGCTACATACCAAATTCTCAAAAAGATGTTCTCACCTGAATCGTATTTCTATACCAAGAAACACATCCCTATTCATATCAGTACACATAATCAGTCTTTTCGAACTTAGTAACCCTATGTAATCCATTAGAAAACAGAGGATTCAGAATTCACAAAATTTAGAATCGACAAATAAATCATACAATCACTACTACAAAAAACATACAGTCCTTCATTTTGCAGTACACAAGCTACAATTACCTCTAGATCCTGGCGCATTGCAAAGTTCTACATTTGGGAAAGACGTCTTCTCAAATATTTATTCGGTAACGCACAAATAACAGCAGTATGGCAATCCTATGCTAGTTTTTACCCAATAATCAAACAGGTAGAAGTAAAGCAATGCTACATACCCTCAGCAGGTACATCATGTGTCCCTGCTGTATAATGATTTCTATTCTCGGAAACATCACATAGCAAAGCAATCAGCTTTTCCAACAAATCGTTCTCTTTGATCAGTTCTAGCAAGCACTAAAAATGGACCATTTGTATAAGCGCTAAACAATAAACTATGCTTTCAAAAACGACAGAATATACTAACAAAGTGTATCGAATTTCTTAACAAGAAACAAAAAGAAAAATACTAAAATAAACATGGTACAGTCAAAATCGCCTAAGTAGGGTCGCTTCGGACCAGGCAACATAGTCAGACTTATACTAAGTCCGAGTTACACGCAAGTCGGATTTTGTCCGACCAAAAAGGAAATTTTAGGGGTGAATAGTTGGGAGGTAGCTTAATCAAAAGTATCACGTCAAAAAGTCATAATAACTTCATATCTAACTGTAGATGAAGGTATTTAATTGAAGTATACACTTATTTCCGGCTGCTGCGAAAGGTTTGCGCACTTCCCAATCAACATTAATTCCAACCTGCTTGCCACAGTCACCATTTCAATCATACTTTAAAATACCACGCATTTCTTATCTGCTCTGGTACTCAATTTTATTCTTCTCGATTTTATTGCACAAAACTTAACTCCATACTGAGGCAGTGCCCCAATCATTTGCCCATCTAATCTTGAAATGAAAGACTTTGGTAAAATTGCCAATCTGGCAATGTCTTAAATAATTCAGAATTTAAGAGCATGCATTTCCCCTATTTAAAATCATAACCAAGTTATTCTTAGAGGTAAAGAAAATAAGATGTGTTCAGCATGTTTCTTTCACAAGGACTATTGACATCAAGATCAAAATCTGACTTATATGAAGCTATTTTTGGAGTGGATATGAAAAAAACTCCAACTTATACAAATACCCGACTCATGCAATGCGACTTATGCAAAGAAAAACTATAGCATTTCTATCACGCGGACCGGGATTGCGCATATTTATATGACTTGAAAAATATCTGACTCATTCGAGTCCAACTTAAGCGAGTTTGACTGCTATCAGTAGATCTGCAAAAGTGGACCAAGCAGAAAACTTCCCCAAAAATCAGCATGTGAAATATCACGCTGTCACATTGAAGAAGAACTGATGCAAAACTGAGAGAGCAATAAATGGAAGGCATTGAGTTTTAAGTTGCTTCAAAGGCAGGTAAATTGGCCTAAAAGGTATCTTAATGTTATCAATTTAATTCTCAGTCCATCCCCTGAATGAAACGGCACGAGAGCGCCAATTCACATCTATACTATCCTAGCTGGCATGCCAGCTCTAATTTCTGGAACTACAAAATTGCCGCATCCGAAATACCAAGTTCGTATTTGGCACATGTGATTGAAAATGGATAATAATTATACTAGAAACGGCAATTTTCACTCGTGTTGTGGCTTCTGCAAGGGTGTGGCCATGGGCACATGGGATCTCTCGTTTCTCAGGGTATGGACTGTTTTCCCACATTTATCGCTTAAATCAGTACAAAAAATCACCAGACCTAGCATTTCACAGCTATGCAATCGAAATCCTGCCAACTAATTAAGCAAAGCAAAAAAGTACGTTCTTTCCATATGATACTAATGGAAGAGCATTACCACATGATACTAATGGAAGAGTAGTACCATATGATACTAACAGAAGTGCAGTACCATATGATACTAAAGGAAGAGTAGCAGCATGTGAGACTAATGGAAGAGTGGTGCCATATGATACTAATGGAAGAGTAGTGCCATATGATACTAATGGAAGAGCAGTACCATATGATACAAACGGAAGCACAGTGACATATGATACTAATGGAAGAACAGAACCACATGACACTAAGGGAAGAGTAGTACCTTGTCTTGTGAGACTAATGGAAGAGTAGTACCATATAATATAGATGGAAGAGTAGTACCATATGATACTAATGGAAGAGCAGTATGATTCAAACAAACCTGATTGAAGCTCCGTATTAAGACAACATTATCCCCGTCTATGCTTTTGTATCTTGCTCTAAAAACTTGCCTCTTCTGCTTGGAATCCTGCCGTCTTCGCTTCACATCATTTTCATCTTTTTCTTCTCTAGATAACTGTACGCAACCGAATCGAGTTAAAAGCTTAAGTAAATACCCAACACAACCCAATTTCCAATCGTCTGATGATTTATCAACAGCCAATGAATCCGACATTAATCGGTCATAAAGATGCTTCAATCCCCCAAATCTTATAAATCTCCTCACCCAACTAAGAGGCTCGCCAGGTCCAGCATGCGCATGCTCATTGTCCGATGAGGAATCTTCGGAATCTGAACTACCATCTCCTTTGGAACCACGCTTAAAAAGTCCGTAATTACAGCTGCCTAATGAGTCAATAATGTGCAAAACATATAGAAGCTTAAACATGCTGTCTGTGCTTATGATTTTGCACCATTGCTCGCCACTTTCTTCTTTATCAAAGGATTCCAATCTACGCCTTAATTCTATATTCGTTGGTAAAATCATTAGGAGTTCCCACAAACAATGCATAAGGTCATCCAATGACGTAACTTTAATACCACTTAAATCCACTTGTGAAGAGTCTACGTAGGAAGATGGCTTCTCCTGTTCGCATGAGTTTGATGTACTTGATTGAGGGAAACATTTTCCTTTGTGCAACATATCCAATAATCGAAAAAATAACGAAAAGTTGTCATTGTGTAATAGCTGGACCATTGGAGAAGCATTCATTTCCGGAGAACGTTGAAGAGAGGCTGGAACTTGACTGATACTTGAAGATCTGTCTTTCCTTGGATGAGACACCGAAACAAATACCAACTGAAAGATAACTTAGCAAGTTACATGCTATTGAACGCAGACATACAAATATATTTTACTGAACAGCAAGAATGAAACAGGAAAACCAAATGAAGCTTAGCTTAGTTACTTAAGGCAGCACAAAAATGAAAAACAGTGTATTGCTATGTTTCAAAAACAAAATGAGCACAAATAATAGTTTCTTAACAGTAGATTTGATGACACAGCAGAATTGATGCTACAGCAGATTTGATGCCACAGCAGATTTGATGAAAACCCATAAATGCAGTGAACTATGCACTAACATAAAATCAAACAACACAACAACACAACAAAAATTAAATATTTAGTAAAATGGGAAATGAAAATCTAGCTGTATTTATTACGTCAGCCTTAATTTCAATCAGCTACGGTAACAACCATTCTGAAATGTGGTTCCAACATTCTAATAACTTCTTAATCCATTGAACAATGTTTCTAATAGCAATTCTTCCTTTTGCAAGAATTTAACTCTGCAGTGAAGACTCACCTGCTGGTTCTTCATTCCTAATTCAGCAAGAGTCTTTTGGTCTAAATCTGGAGTTAATTCATGGCCATGCGAGATTAAACGAAAGGGAGGCTGAAGTGGTGGTGTTGGCTGAGTCTTGCCCTTCTCCTCCTGTTCTCTCTGCAGCCTAACGCACCAATGAGTGACCTCGGCGCGAAGTGTTGCCAAAAAGTCATGTGATGACAAACGAAATGAAACCTAAACCATTTTAAAGTAAAACTATTTATGAATCAACGGGAGTTAACTTCATATCGTATCTAAATAGTCCGTTGGTACTACAGAACTTCACAAGAGCACGATAAAGCGGCAACAGTCTTTTGAAATACTGAAAGCTTTTTGCGTCCGGCACTCGTCAGAGTATAACACGTCGGATAGCGACCCAAAGGTAAACCGAAATATATAGCCAGATGCGATTACACGTGATAGGATGCGTCTAATTTCATCTACGTGTTTAGGAATCTGTTTACAAAAAGTTTGTTTTCTCAATGGGGCTCTTCAAGTAAACGATGGTGTATAGGTCCTAATTTGTTACACTTGGGGCCAATTAGACGCATCCTATCACGTATAATCGCATCTGGCTATATATTTCGGTTTACCTTTCGGTCGCTATTCGACGTTTCATACTCTGACGAGTGTCGGACGAAAAGAGCTTACAGTATGTCAAAAGAATGTTTTCGTTTTATCGTGCTCTGGTGAAGTCATGTCATATCGTATATATTCATATACGAAGCGCTGTTGATTTCTACAAAATGGTATAAATGAAAATCTTCGATATCTACATTTGATGATCAAAAAAGGAAGTCTAAAAATCTAGGGATTTACAGGTCTACCTATGGAACGTGATTCGGGAAGGATGCTAATTTTGAAGGAACTCCTTCAGTTTCCTTCTGGAGTAATCGTGAGACTTGTTCGAATTGGCAATGATATGCCATTCTAAATCTTTACTCCAGAATAAAAGAAATTATTTTTGGAGAACTCCAGGTTCAACCTTAGAATGTTCAGATCTAACTGATTTCTTGTTGAGTAATTCAACAACTGAGATCTGGGAACAATTCTCCCAACTAGACTGTCTGGGCAGAGACTGTTCACTATCTTATAGATCATTATCATTAATGCTTTTGCTCTATTCTGTAGACATTTAAGATGTTGAAGCTTTGTTCTTGATAACGCTGTACCTCAGATGACTTTCAAATAGTGCCTTAGACGCCTGATGAACTTTAGACTGTACTATTACATTCTAAAGTCTCTGGAGGGACGAGAAGGCAGCTTTAATTTTACAATTGAGTTTTTTCATAATGCCCATTCCATGTTAGGTTTTCGTCCACAGTAATCCCAAGGTACTTGACTTCAAATCTACTAAAATATAGTACAAACAAGTAACAGTGAAAGGTCTCATTGGAACAATCAAATGTGGAAAGCAATTCAACATTCATAGCTTTGAATGAATGAAACAAAGTACAAAATTTTCAACATTAACAAAGCACCTCATACATAACTGACCAGCCATGGTTATAAAATCTCCTATTTTCTTTTCTATCTTTTCAAATTTTCTTCTATACTCGAAAAACTCTTTCTTGCAACAAACACTTTAGGGCCTTCCCCAACAATAAAGAGTTTAAAACTTTTCCCAGTATTAGAGAGTTTAAAACTACTCCCAACATTACAGAGTTTGGAGAAAAATGATGTGCTAAAGTAAAGCCCCAAAAAAGAAGAAAGAATAAAACTGAGTGGATAGGGATATAAGATCAAGCTTGTTGGCATTAGATTTGAAGCAACACTAGCTGCAGGAAATTCGGAAGAAAGAGGAAGGTGTGATATTCCGTAGGATACAGGTTCTTGGAATGAAGGAAGAGCTATGGGATGGCGTTCAGAGGTTTTGTAGTGATATTTGAAACGATTGTTCTATGTAGAGCTTAGAGTGCCTACCTGCCTGCCTCTTGTTGGAGCACTTCTACATGAGTTTAGCACTTCTCAATTGATCAAGTACAATGTTACTGATTTCTTGTGAGCAATGTCCATTTAAGTGTCTACTTTTAAGAAGAAACGATCGGAAACCAACCACGAATGAGAAGTGGCTGTGGAGAACTGGTGAGGCATGGGCTGCTAATGAGAAAGATGGCCTTGGATTGATATTTGCCGAGAAACAGAGAGAAGATAATGCTAATCTATAAAGAAACAAATGAAAATACTATACCTTTGAAAAATATATAATCTGGATATATGTTGAGTATACCTTTTCTGAAATGCCAGCAGGTTGGCAAATGATTCTAAGGAGCTGGTCTTTACTTTGCAGCCTCATGTTGGATTGATGACCTTCAAAATTGTGACCATCAAGTTGCCATAGATGAATATGATATGCAAATCTGGTGTGCAATCAATGCAGTACAATGAAATATCAGAGAAGAAAACAATTGTTCTATGTTACAAAACAAACCAGACCAGTTTGGTACTGGTTTCACTAAAGGAGGTCCAAAGAACAACTACTTAAAACATCCTTTTTGATATCTTTTCAATCATGGCTATGTATCATGTAATAATAGCATGTCATGCACCAAAGTGCCAAAGGGGAAGAAATCAGCTTCGAATGTAAGAAAACTGTTGCTAAGAAACTATTGCATTGTAGCTCTGGATAGGCAATCTACAGGACATGGTTTGCATGAGCAAGTTCACAAAAAATATAAAAAGAAGACGTTATCAAACACAAAATCAGCTAATAAAGAAGGTCTTCATACAAGATAAATGAATTTACAATAATATATGCTGCTCGCTTCAGCAAATTCCTCTGGGTATTCAACTAATAAATCAAGTTGACACAGCTTGGAATATAAAAGAACCAACTAGAAAAATATGCCTTTCTGATAAAGCTTACCTTTTAAAATAAGCATCAAGGTGAGATTTTAGTATGGTAATGATCTGCTGGATGGTCTTCAAAGCTACCTCCCGATTCTACGAGGCAAATTTTGCAAAGTGAATCTGAAGTTTGGGAGATGGAATTGGACTTTTAACGTCAAAACAAGCTCATATACAAATCAAATTTCAGTGCAATACTTAAGTCATCAAAGTAGGTTGCCCGAGGCTTAACAGAGGAAGATAATGCAAAGGGGTTATACGAGGGGCCTATTACATTGTTCATGCAATCACAAGAAGCACAATTTCAAGCATAAATGAAATAAAATGCAGTCCAAAACCCAAGAAAACTTGAGTAACAAAAATCGAAATCTCAACAGAGAAGGATGAATCTAGGGGGGCATATAAGATTGGGGCTAAATTTGAGGACTTATGGTGCATTTACAACAGAATTGCATGACGTGTAAAATTTAAAAATAACAAAAGCACGAAAGAAGAAAGTCTTCTTTCGTCACAAAAAGCGCCAAACCTCTATAGAAATGAGAAAATATTGAGAGTTTGGCAAAAATTCGAAATGAATATAGAGAACAAAGTTGTCCCAATTGAAAGAGAGGGCATCACAAACGTGCTAGACACGTATCACACTTCAATCATCAGCTAAAAGAGATAAGGAGAAAATTTACAAACGACAAAACTCTCGTCATCAATAACATTTGCAGCTAATTACCAAATTAAATTGGCCCATTGATCTCCTGAGGTACATCATACATTTATCCAGAAACTCTTTTTCTTTCTCTATCGAACCGTTTCCAACTGCAAGAAAATACGTCAATGATGAGAGATTACATCTTAACTAATGCACATACAAACAAAATTTTATTGGGAAAGATCACTCCTTGCCATCTGGTCACAATGCCAAATTCCAATCAACCCTGGGAGCCACTACTGAGTACAAACATCAAACATCATGTAAAAGCAGGTCATCATCCAAACAGAGCATTTGTAGGGCAATACTAATCAAAGAAGTATGATGACCTGCTTTTACAAAAAGTCTTCAAAGAATCACATGCGACTACTTGATCGGCCTCTAGAGAGCTCGTACGAGCGATATTCCATTGCAAATAGAAAGCAACAGATCCACTTATCCTGTTACCATGAAGGTAACTTTTAGTTAATAACATTTCTAGATTTATCATGCAAAAGATACTCCACTAAAAATGTGTTCAAGCGATACAACAATGATAAATTACGCAAGCAACTTCAACACCATTTTACAATGCATGTAACAGCCCAGAAGCACTTTTCCGCCATTTTCCTCTATCTAGTAGAGAATACTACCTACTGTGTATGTACAGATAATTAAGATAGGCCATAGCTTCATCGGCAACTTGATTTCTTTGAGCATTCAGGACTATTCGCCAAAGATAGTCAATACCTGGTATCTAAAGAAATACAATTTAATTTTTTCACTCATATATCACTGGAATACATGCAACGAAAATTAGAAACAGTTTCTAAACCCAATCTTCAAGAAAACATCAACAAAAAGTCTGTCGAGGAATATTCAATGAGTTATAGAGAATCTATTCATCATTATTTCACGGACGCTGCGTAGGAGTGTGCTAGTTTTAGTTTTCGGTGTTGAAATGAGAAAGGTCCAAACGTGATTGTGTCAGTGATGGTATCGACATATTCTGATATTGTATCGATCCATGTAAATCTTCGAATGGACAGCGATCGATGAGCTCGACACGTGGGGTGGGAATCAGCTAACTTATTTCTCATCTATAAATCAAAACTTGTTGTCTATAACAACCATAAGAACACATTTGTGGGCAAATTGAGAGCTGCGCTCCCATAAGACACCTTACCAAAGCTTGCAAAAAAATCTTAAAACCAGGAGCTTTGAATCTAACACTAGTCAGCACACTCTCTTCTTTCTTGCAACTACAATGCATTAATTCTTCCAATATGATGATTGAGCTGAGAGAATCCTGATAAGCATCAGATAAACAGAATTAGCTCTTGTATGAAACTACGATGTATTGCACTCTGGCTGAATGATTGTTTTAAGGTCATATACAATTCAAACTTTGATAGCCATTGTCTTTCAAAGACTTTCAGCAGATGTCAGAGACTAAATATTTTGACTGTGAAACCTGCTCTATGTAGCTAGCAAATGCCAGTGGTACTATAGAAACTCTATAATTTCTAATAGAAGTTCACTTTTTGTGCAGGACTCTATATTCAATAGCTACATTAAATCCTAGAATTGCCCAACTCCTCGAATAGCCCCCTCTCCTTTAACATGCGAGCAAACCCATTTGAACCACAGTCGGTACTTGAGAACGTCATCAAAGCCATTGTGTTCATTAGTTATTGGAAAATCTCATATAACAAATGTCTTACTCTTAGATCCCAAATTAGCGGGGTCCTAATAAGTAGGGGGTTGAAAAATTCCTCAAGATAAAACAAGCAGGGGGTCAATATAAATGGGAGGGGGCTGCAAGTTTCGGCAAACTGTACACCAACCAGTAAAAATTCAAAGAATCCAGATGAACATCGCTGCAAGCAAATACATTTCGGAATTTTGCCGCACATCAATCATTCATTAATTGGGCAACTCAACTACAGTATCATATTTTTTGCAAGCTTCAACTAGAAAGATTCCACAGTTAATAAGGGCCTAATAAAATCGAAGAGTCGTACAATTTTTCGAAGAAAATAAGCGGGGGAACTCTTAAGCAGGGGAATTTCCACTAGGCGAAAAAAGCCGAGGCGATAAATATCCTGTTGTCTCATTCTCACTGGTTACTTGAAACTGTCGCGGCGGAAAAATTTAGCAGCGAAAAGTAGAGATTGGTCCTACTTTCAAGAGCGCAACATTTTCCACCTAGTGGAAATTCGGCTTTATGTGGGACCTATGATTACAAATCGTACTTGTAGCGTTAAAGAAATGGTTCAAAGCAGGCTCTCCAACTAAAATTTGCAAAACACTACTGTGACGATGTTAGCAAGCAAGAGGAGCCACAGTTAAAAGCTATACCTGCCACCTTACGTCCCTCCATGACAGTAGTCAAGGATACTGAAAATTTGGTGCCATAGATGTAAAGTGTTGAGCTCAGGTAAAAACACTCGCAGTTATTATTATCCAAAAGTTAGTGATATAATTCCTTTCCTATTTTCATTTTCTGTTCAGTGCACCTTCTGCACATCACTTCGTACAACCAAATGTGTCACGGGTGGCGCACACACCACTATATGCAGAGGCCTGGTCGACAATTTAAAAAATAAACAATCTCTATGTAGAAATGAAAAAAACCAAGCTTTGATGCTAAACTCCCAGAAATAACGAAGCTCTGAGGGCTCATTCGAGGAGCTACGGTATCTAATAATGAAATTCGACAGCATGTAACTGCTTCATAGAGCATGACTGGATACGATAACAACAGGCTACTTTCGAGAATGGATCACAACAACAACAATAATATGATAAAGCCCTAATGGCATCCACTCTCAATATTGGATTCTTTACTTTCTACATTTTCCAAAAATACTATGCATAACGAAAAGTCTGCAGGTAAATGCTAATGAAAATGAAAGATGTAATGCAATAGCGAATAATAAAAAAACTACTCCCCAAAATGCAAAATGACAAAAAAGTGGCAAATACAATCTACAATGTCTTTCAAGACAGTAGCTCCTATGGCATATTGACAATACGCAATTTCAACGCAATTGATACGATAATGTTCAAAATGACAATGATCTAAAAAAGAAATGTTTTCGTGGATGGGCATCTTATTATCGTCAAACAGCACATCCAGGAAAAGCAATTTTGGATTGAACACTACCCACATACCTCTAGAATAAGGAATACGGAAAAAGACTAGTTGGCAAGTTTCAAGCTTGTCTGCACAGTTATCATATTTTATTCAAAACGTGAAGAATGCCATAATAACCACCACAACAACAACTAACGCAAACACAAAAATAAAGGGCTATAAAGCACTGAAAAGCAAAACGAGAAAGCTGTAGTGAGAAACAACAACTGGATAATACCTCATCATTGGTGGGATCTTCTGCAAATGGCGATGCATTAGAGAGCCTTGTTAGGCTAAAGAGTTGCTGAAACAACCCAAGGCCGGTAAACGTTATTGTTTCTGGATTCACTTCAGGTAGCTAAACATAAGAATGTAACATAATTAACACGTACTGGGGGATATCTTATGCATAAAACATAGTCTAATATGAAACAGGAATTAAAGCAAATGCAGCAGCAATATGGAGAAGGAATCAGTCCTTTCAATAGACAGCGAAAGCAACTACAGAAAATCAACTCTAAGCAAATGCAGCAGCAATATGGGGAAGGAATCAGTGCTTTCAATAGACAGCGAAAACAACTACAGAAAATCAACTCTTACAAAACGTACATAACTAAGTAAAATGGAAAACAAACTAGAGCGAACCTTCTTCATAAAAATGTGTTTATAATTATCGAGACCAAGCGCATGCAATTCTTTATTGTTTGTTTGCTTAAGAAGCCAACTAAGAAGGAGAAAATGGAATCGATCTGGAATGCGAGTTATGAGGCAATACCACAAGCTATCCACTTGGTCGACTGTCAACCCTACAATAGAAAATAAATGCAACGAGTAACATAACTAAACTTGATTGCCATGACTTATTATGGCAAATAAATTTATTAGGACTTTAAATCCTGTCGAATTCTGATTTCTAGCCTATTTAGCGTCAAAAAGTTTGCCACACACTTAGTCCAATGACCACAATTAACCGAAAGCGAACGAAAACTGCGAGTTTGGGAAACACAGAAGGGAAACACAGAAGGGAACGACAGAAGGGAAAGACAGAAAGGAAACAACGGAACGAAGTATCATGATGAACAACCAAAATTAGGCGAAGATCATTGTGTTGGTAATGATATTAAGCAAATAGCTTTAAATTTTGAGGGAAGAGGAAATGCAGCTAGGTACTATCAAAAGAAAGATATATGTAAAAGAATGGAAACCATTCTGTCTTTAAATCTTCTGATGCTGCTGATGACAATGGCTTTTGCTGATGTTTTATTTTCATGAGGTGAGCGCAAACCAACCATTTCTTCGTAGCATACGCAGCGATCTATTTTCAGACAATCACAGACGCCTTCTCCTTGTATTCACCACAAAGGTACATTTTGCACTACATATTGTCGGAAAACTGATGCAAGAATACTCTCCTTAGTAAAAAATGTACAAAGCGAAGACTCGATATTGTATGCAATCGTTTAAGGTAGCACTTCCAGATTTCAGTCCTTTGACAACTAATTGAGAAGATAGCACACACCAGATATGTATGTTCTAAGCACATTTCTAATCAACTCAAAAATCTCTCCTACTCAAACAACTCTCTAATTCATTCTTGTCCTATGTTATTTCGCAGAAAATCCCCAACGAAATGGAAACATGCTAGCTGATTCAAATTACCAGGCCATTCATGGGGTCTCGAAAAACCCCCTTGTCAACGAGCAAGAAGAACTTTTATATCAAAAGAAATATCAAGGTATAAAAACATGAATAACAGGTTCCCCATCCACCCTTGCAGTGCTCGTAGCTCCAGCTCCAAAGTCTAAGGAGACCAATAATAGTGAACAATAATTCAAAACAGCAATGGTTTTGCATTGCTTAAAAAGCCATATCCTTGGCCAACAAAGCTCTACCAAATAGTTTAAATGACAACTTACGAAAATGGTCTGGTGAAAGTTCATTTGAATAGAGAGCAGTTAGGAAGTCCAGTCGGGCTAGAATATGTTGTTCCCTTTGGTAAGTAGGAACACTGTCAACATCAGATGCTTGTGATCGCCAATTTTCAACATATTTGCTCAGGTTCAAAAAGAATATATTCATCATGCCAAGCTCTTTAACTGCCCAGTCTAACAACCAGTTGCTTTCATTGCTGGTTTTGCTAGAGTAGCCACTTAAGATCTTTGGCAGCATTTGAAATGATATAACAACCGATCTAGAACCATAAAATGATCTAAAAATATGACTAGCTGCAATGAAAAGGTTTCAGAAATATTTATATGCTCCCTTTCGCTTTGGTTTGTACCAATAAAATGGGAAACAATATGTACATATCTCCAAAGGACATCATACATATTCTAAATTCGCTTGCATGGAAAGTAGTAGGGTAGTATATTCCTGTATTAAGAAAACAAAAACTTAGTCTTGACAATATAAAAAGCATAACATTGAATCAAACAAAAAGCAAAACATTAAATTGGAAGTTTTTACAATATAATTGTGGCCTTGAAGTAACTGGTATGAGCACAAAAATACCATACCTATTTACTTTGATGTTGTCAAGGCAACCTTTTACAAACGACATTACAACACTCTTATTCCCTGTATAACAAACAAGTTGCCACAATAGTTTTTGTACTTCTTGTACCATACCCTCAGCCAGTTCCTCCTACAAACAGAGCAATTAAAAATATTTTCAAAAAACCAACCAGCAGTTGTCTACTTCTAATATATATATATATATATATATATATATATATATATATATATATATATATATATATATATATATATATATATATAAAGAATAACTTGAGTATTGGGAATATGCCATTTTAACAACTAGAAAAAAATCGCTTATAACATTGCCGGTAGCAAAGTGATAATAATAATTACATATTTCAAATTCTAAAAAGCAAGACGGCTATACAAAAAAGCGAGAATAACTGTGTTGCATGACAAATCAAAAGCATAATATGAAAAGACAAGAAAATTTACCACGTTCTTATCTTGTAATAGGTCCCAAAGTAAAGTTCTCCCCTCCATACATAGGCTCTCAGCATTACACTCTTCAATGGATCTTTGTGGTGATCTTGATACTTGGTCTCTTTGAAGTGAACGTTCAGTAGAAATTTCTTGATCTTCAGATTCCTCAATTTCTCGATCTCTTTCAGATACGGGACTTACATTCATATAATTGATCTCATCTTCATCATACTCTGCTTCCACTTGGTTACTTGGGAAGGACGATGAAGGGATATTATCATTCGAATCTTCAAAGTTATGTGATACTTCTAATATATCTTGAGGTGGCAAAAGAGGTAACTCTTGCTCATTCATTCGTAACTCCAAGCTAAAATAAAAATATGCCAAAATCAAAGGACTTACAAATTAGCTAACTACTGTAACACAGAGATCATGGGACACAACAGAAGCCACGAATAAAAAAACAAGCTATCCTGCATTCAAACGTTAGCAATACTTCTAGGGTGAAGTCAAAAGGTGGCAAGGTATATTCTACGTATTTATGAGGAAAAGCACCACACTTCAAAGATGTGCATTGATAACTGAACCTATCAATAGAAATGAATACCATCATCTCTGTATTGTAGAATAGCATTGAAATTAACCGCAAAAACTATTAATCACATGCATTTAAAGACTCATTTTTGAAATTCACTCGGAATACAAAGAAGGGATGGGTATTAAAGATGACAAGCTAATCACTTCTTGAGAATGTAATGTTGAAAAATGGATTTCTGAATTGCTATATATTCTTGACACGAAATAAATTAATTCTAAAAATAGGACAGATGGATAAATCAAAATTTCCATACTGACGAGAATTCACTCGGCCCCTAATCACGCTTCAAAGGCACAATAGTGTTGTTTATAGCAATATTTCAACATTGACAGAATCCGCTATGAAATACTTACACGTTTATGGGATGATTTCAAATAATAAATCAGGCCAACTGTCCCAAAAGACTTAGCTACGTCAAAGTCTGCATTAGAAATAATCGCTATTTTTGTTTCTAATAAACTTACTGAAATGATGCAGTCATAAATTTGAGCGGTGTTCTCTTTAAAATACTCTTATAAAAATAAATGTAAGACCAACCATCGATATTAATGCAACCACATTAAAATTCCTGCTGCCACTGTGGACACTGGCACCGACGATCAACATTTTAAGACCAAAAGCCAGTTTTGCTTTACTATTGACCTCTATAGCTGGGCTTTGGAGGTGGGATTCAAATCCATACTTGCTGAATCTAAGGCGATTGTATTTGCCAAAAGACAATGGCTGTTCAATACAGCTTCTAAATGAAACAGGAACGCGATGAAATTCCTACTGAGAAATATCAGATGGTTACACTTACCCACGAGTCTCTTCGTTTTCATTATCATCTAAGCTACCGGCACGAATATTAGCAATTTCTTCAACAGAACTGCCGTCACTGCTTATACTTGCACTTGGACTCTCACTTCCATTTGGACTCCCCTCAACCCTCTTTCCAACTGAAATTCAAGGCAATTCAATAACTGAGGTAAATTCACTATAGCTTAAAAACAAGTCAAATTAGAATGGAACATGAAGCAGTAAACAAATATAATACCCACTAAAGCAAATGGATCTGCTGTAAACGTGTAACTAAAGAAATGATTGACTAATGAGATATTGAGTTACTACATATTACATAGGTGTCTATTTAAACTTGTTAGTAAATTTCAGAAGTAAAACACCAAATCAATTATAAGGCGACGAAAGAATTCATGAACTGCCGGATTACGCTGGTTCAGGTAGAGCGAATTCAATAAAAAATCTGTAGAACTGTGAGTATCCTGAGTTTACAGTATCATCTACTATGACTGTCATTCACCACATGCCTTAAAAAACTTCCTTCATGACAACTAAATATCTCATAACTTCTAAAAGCGTCAAGACTACAAAATTGCCTTTTTCCACAAAAATATAATTAATTTCCGTATTGATAAATTGTATATGATATTTTGAAAAGGGTTCACCTTGTTATCTATAAAAAATACCTGATGAAGGTGTGGGTTTTGGCATTCTTCTTTCAATGCGCTTACGTGCACTACCATTAAGGGTTGCTGACCAGACTCTTCTCGTCAACAGAGACGCGAGTAAGAGTGTTTGCTTCGTATGTGACCCAACAGCCAATTTACCAACTAATGCTAGCAAGTATTGTATTGATGCTAGATCCATGTGCTTTGTAAGAGATATCAACAATTCTAATACGAATTTTCCAGTGTGCTTCAACTGCAACAAAATTTTAAAATTCTGATTAGTCCATATACGAAGCTGCGAAAGAAAAAAAATGCATTAACTTTTAAGCACATCGAAAACAGGTCATGAATCTTAATTATTAGTTTAAAACCTTTTCTAAGGTGATTTCACTACCAAGCTCCAACTAATAGCACGGACCAGTGCATATCCAAACAAAGGGGTTAGCACGAATAGGTAATTACAATTCTAAGACCATAAGGCAGTCCTCTACGACAAAGATCATCGATCACTTTTGCCGCGAACTCAACGAATTCCATAAAATTCTCCAAAAAAGCATAAGCATAGAAACTACCAAAATATGCGTCCTCAAAGGTAATTGGCATTTTGGGGGCATCTTAATATAAACAATCTTCAAGCCACTTCAAAAAGCGTCCCAATATTGCGTCAGCTATAGTATGGCTATACTGATAGTTCAAACTATGTTAAGAGATTAACCTGAGGTTCCAAGTTAAGAAAGATGCAGCTTTACGATTTACTTTGACTTTATCACACGAAAAGAAAATGACAATTGTAGTAAGTCTATATCGAATACGTACAACTGAAGGACTGAGCTTCCAAAACAGATTTATAATACTTAACAACACTAAAGACGGAGGCTCAAAGCATGACACAAACAAACAAACAAGAAAAATATCCATTTCTTTAATTAGATGATCAATAATCATACAGTATGAAGCAGTCTTTAATCAAAGAGGAACTGTACTTCTAAACTTCTGATTGTAACTGAACTTCTAACTTTAAACCACTTTCAGTTTATGGTTCAAAAATCTATTTTTCCTTTAAGAAAAATTTACTCCGACGATTAATTGCAAGGTCTAGAGCTCCAAGTTTTAAATTCAAATTTCAATATAAAGATCTTGTTTAAAGTAATTCAAAATTATCAGCTAACTCCCTTCCGCTTTGGTGATGTCTGCCAGTAAGAGATTAAAATCAATCTTTAATTGTAAAGTAAGGCAAAAATTGCTGACTAATCAAGTACGTGTATACAGCTGTATCCTGATAGAAGTTATCGTAATGGTGAAGTCTCCTTTAATACATAATTATACAAGTACAAGGATTCAATACGGATGAAGCATGCCTGCTATCCAATGCATTTTGCTACAATGTAAATATGAAAGTGCTACAAACAACATTAGATCGATAATATTCTCAATATTGATGCAAAAGCATAGATCCTTTATACTGAAAATTGCCTTCTTAAAGGCGCAATGGAACCATCCAAATAGGGCAGACAATTACATTAAGACAGTAATAACATGAAAAATAGCAAACATGATTCCTAATCGAAATTCTATGAGAAGAGAAATTGGTCTGATTCGCACCTGTGCAGCATACCATACGCATTCTAAATGCTTTGGCGCCAAATGCCGCTCTTGTGCCAGGAAATTCAACAGAAACTGGGACTGCTTCAAAAGCTACAATAGAAGGGCAACATTTGTGATGAGGTAATGAAATTTCGGCATATATAGGTCCTATAAAAGATGTAAATTTTCATAAAGGGATGAACAATATGGATGATCTTAAACTGTTTAGCAGAATCATTAAAAGTTATCATCAATTTTTATTAAATTAAAAACAAACGAACTTCAACAGAAAACCAGTCCATATATAAACTTCAATTTTTGAACATACCTCAATATGATGATTTGGTCCAAATAAATGCTCAATCATCTCCTTATCAATCAACCACTTGGAAAGCTCTTGACATAGACTAAGAATCGTTGAAAGCAAGAAATAAGAAAATACAATGCCACAAGCAATCTTCCTAATTGCGTAAAAAGCCAATTGGTCTTGTTAAAATGTGAACCGTCGTTAAACAACTAACCGACATAACATACTACCTAAATAGCAATGGAGACAAAACAAAGAAACTAAGGTAACCCCATATTTCCTTCATGAATAGAAGCATGTCGTGGGACTATTCGGAGTCAATCACCAACGCACTGGCAATCGGGTCCCAAACAATCGATTCAATTCAATGAAAGATATGAGACCGGATCTTTTTGCTTAGTAAGAGAGCACTCTAACTGCAATGAAAATCAGTTACGAAGAATAGTAAGACAAACGCCGCTAGAGCTACATGCTGCTATCATTAATGAGTGCAATCAATCATTCTCTACCCGCAGCAAGTGCCGGACAAAATTTGACCAATTAATGGTATAATAGGGTTAAAAATATTATTTTACAAATAGACATTGCTACATGCTTCAACAAAAAATTGTCTCTCTTCTAATAACCAAATATTTTCTTCCATTTGTATTATATGCATAGGAATCCTAAATCTCCAAATTATACAACCCCAAAAGTTTGCATCTGCATGTTTAAAAGTCACTAATTTAGTGATGGTGTATTGATTAAACCGTCCATCAATAACTTGAATTCCACACAAATGATCGTTAATCTACATTTTAACACTTACTCTAGAAATACAAAAACTATAGGTTAATTTGGCAAGACCACGCAACACCCTTTTGACATGAATGAAAAAGCACAAAAGAGAAATAACTTACCTGTCAACATCGCCAAAACTGTCATTTTGGGAGAGTTCTATTAAATTGTGTATCTGGTTCTGCAAAAAAGAAGTCGCATTGATATCATAAAAGTCATTAAGTTAAAATCACTGAACACTCAACAGATACGATCAGGACGATATTGAAAAAAGTGAGTCCTGCTGCGAAAGTCAATAGGGCAGGTTAAAATGGTCCCATTTCCAATCATCAACAGGTCGTGCAAGGAACCTGAGATTGCATCTACTCAAATAATTTATAAACATCTTGAGTGATGTAAGATGTTCAATTTGAAGTGGACATTAACTTGCAAAAACAAAGCAAATGAAATAAAATTCTAAGATCTGATATCATACTTCCTCAATAACAAAACGATACTCAAACTAGCGGCGAGCCGCCGCGCATGACAAATTTAAATATCGAGGATTACAAATTTTGAAGAATCATGAATCACTTATAGTGCCCTAAATGAAAAAGTTCCCACCTTTTCCTAAAAAACTGAGACTAGCTTATTTGGCATTCAGATATTTGGAAATAGAACTTGAAACTCTGTGGCTTTCTGGATATGCAAAGACCCAAGCCTTACTTCATGAGGTCCAAATATACCGCTATTCAATGAAATATACCGCTATTCAATGAAACATACCGCTATTCAATGAAATATACCGCTATTCAGTGAAATACCCAATAATAACATTGAATGGGAAGCAGTCTTCCGAAATCAGCGTCAATTACAACAACCCTTTATAATTTGTGACATTGTTTGCTTGGGTAGCAAACAGCACCATCAGCTAATGAAAGAGATATTCCATGCAAATTGGACAAAATAATTTTTCCACTATTGCTACGTCAAGATAAAGTACAAAGTGAAACCTTATTTACCCAAAATGAAATTGATCAAAAATCTGTAACACTAAACTCGACCCTTTCTTCGAGTTTTAAGAGTGAAATCTTAAATGACAGATGCCCTTCTTGCAACCTACACAGCCAAAATCTTATGCACAATCCCAGTTTCTGCCTTGCATTGAATGACAAGCCTATTTGATACGTAGACTGTGAAGTACAAAATAAATTCGGTCTTTAAAAGATGCACAAAAGGCAAAAAATGCAATTGCAGATTATACAAAAGGTTCCTTACACAGGCTGCCTCCTTCAACTCATTTTATCTATATGTTATGAAAGCAAACTTTTTATACCTAAGGATCAGAGCAACGACTAATACTGCAGGACAAATTAGAGAAAATACCCAGATTTACAAGCTTTCAGTTATCACACAGCCATTATTGTTAAGACAAAACTATTCAATAGACGAAAAAGTTATTCATACAAACTTAATAATGAAGGCGTTTTCAACATATGACATCACATGGCCTATTTGAAAGTTTCGGGACAAGCTTATCCCATCCTCAACTAATAAGAAAGGGAAAACATGGGGTCTATCTATAATGTTCTTCAAACTAAGGTAATAAAATACCATGCTTTCCTTTGACATTTGCTGAGGATGGACAAGCTCGTCTCAAAAACTTCAAATAGGTCATGCCTTAGCGATTACTTCGTTAAAGGCACAGTAAAGTTAAAATTATGAAAATTGACAAAACATATTTTTAAGTTGTCGAGGGTCAGATAAAATGCATAGGCCAAAGTTGGCATTCAAATTTTAAGTAAGTTTTGCACAACATACATTCAAAGTACGATCTTGACATAAAATCTGTGCAAAGGACTTCTCATCTATTGTGATGTAAGACGGGATTCAGTTCTCCATTTGGCTCTTCCTTGATATATTACTCAAACGAATCTGGGTCAATGCAGCTTTCCAGAGTGGAAACCGGAGAATACAGTATTGTTGGCCATCAATTTCAGATTGCAATGGTCCGCCTTACGTAACAAGGTAATAAGTTGTTGTCGTTTCTAGGCTGAGGTCTTCTTCAGTTAACGATGAAATCCCCTTTCTTGCAGAAAAACGTTCACAAATGAGAAAAAGACCCAGGAGGGCATGATTTTGGAGCATAGTTGAATATTTTGAAGCAATAAAAAACATCACTGCACCGCGCCTTTAATGATTTTCCTTAATAACGCCTTCGTCAACTTCTTTAATGGTATTGCTTTCACTATAATGGCTAAGTCGACTATAGTACTTGATGACAACTAACAATTTGTGAATCTGGCTATTTTCTCTTATTTTTCCTGCAATTATATTTGTTTTGGTCTCATACTAAAATTTATAACAAGGCTGAGATTCCCAATTGGTGTTTCAAATATTTATACACAGTTTAACTGTTATACACAACTAAACCAACAGCTTTTAGCTATCGCAAATCTGATCTTTTCATCTTCAAAAGCATCATTGAACAGGCCTTAATTAACCGTCCTTAGATATACTTTCTGGTACACTGTGAATATATGAATTGATCTTCATGTAAACAATGTGCTGTTCAATCTTAGCAAAAACAAAATGCTGTTTCATTTGGCTCTCCATCTCAACAGTAGTGACTATTGATACCTAGCAGTACCAACCAATTGCAAGAATCTAATAACTTATATTTGCAATGAAAGCGCAATAGTTGTATTTATGATACACGCAAAAATTTTAACATGAACCTAAGCTCACTGCTTCTTCTTCAATACCGGCTAGTGTATCAACCAATGAGTATTAGTAACTTGTAGACGCTCGCTTTAATCCTAGTTTGATCTTAATATTCTTCGATGAACTTCTCAAACAGAACTATACCAATGCTATTGCATTTTACCACTTTAAAAAATAATATAGCTTTCGTAAACTTACAGTAATTTGATTAAGCCCTTCCATTCTCACGGTCAGTGTGGAAGACAAAAAGTACGTAAAAGACAGTTCCAAAGAATTTCTGCAAACAAAATAAAGAAAATACGCACTTCTGGCACAGTAATGAAAAATATATTTATATTTGCATAAGATACTTATTTAATTCTTTATTCCAGAATGAGATTCACACCAAGCATACCAGAGATGGAAGCACAAGCAAGAGAAAATGGGCACAATTAGCTGTACCTTTCCAAAAGCTAAAAGTACTTGGGCAACAATGGTAGCAAAACCGTTAGATACAATTCTGAACTGTACTACATAAGTCGCTCATAAGACAAGAGACCACATTTATATATTCTTGCCTTGTTTTTGTGCTCTGACAAAGAACAGTTACCACACTCTCCCATTCAAAATGGAAAGTTAACCCTTCCATGCTATCCAAGTTAGAAGTTTTCCATTATATCGTTTGAGTTACAAAAGGAATGGAGTTCTATTGGGCAACTCGTGTTGAGTATACACAGTAGTCAAAATGAAAAACCCAATACTAGTGATTAGTTACAAAGCAAAAGTGGCACAATATACCAGAGTAACGGAGGAAATTTTTATAAGAGATTAGTGCGGAGATACTTGCCGTGCACTAGTCAACCTAATTTCTCAACAGTTGCAGGAAACCAAATGTCAATCATACAAAGTATCTAAATAATCTGCATGCGCTCTTCACTTAAGAGAGTAGCAGTAGCTTCATGATTTAAGAATTCCAATCTCCATTATAAAAACATACATAGCTAAATTTCTGCAAATAGAAGTACGATGAGCTGCTTACTATAGATTCCATATATGATTGGAACATTACGGACAGCATGTAGGGGAGTTGCAGCCTGAAGGCACTGGTGTAAACCAGCCTATGGGTTGTAGTGTATTCTCATTCTCTCAAAGGTATTGCCTTTCAAATATGTATTTTGCTAATGTAAACTTCTTAGGTTTGTCAAAAAAGTTAAGCAAAGCTAGAGAAGCCATTTGTCTTATTAGAAAATCAAAATAGAATATTACTGAAAGGTCAGTCTGATACAAACATTTTCTTCTTTTACAGGTACAGGTGAACAATTTTATAGGCCTGCTCCAATTTCTAAGGTTAAAATTTCTAGTTGAGAGCTTCGTGAGGAAAATAATAGCTCAAACAAGTGCGATCTATTACTCTTGAAAAAACTTACTTGAGCTCGGAGCAAGTTGAAAAGAACAAGCACAAAAGAATAATAGTGCATTGGGCAAAATGTATTACCAATTGCTAAGGAATCAAAGTATCCCTTTTACAACGGTGCAAAAACTTGATTTTTACCTGACCAACATTCTGGGCCAATCTATTTAGATATTTTCAATGTTGTGCAAAATTGACAGACTTCAGAATTTTGTTCAAGGACGTGGAGCAAGCCTTATTAAGTGATGTTGGTAAATTTGCTAGATCGGTTTATTACCTCGTTCAAGTTTCCGGTTAAACGCATGCGTACTGCCTGGGCAGAGCAGACATGTAGTCTAGTGTTGTTCGTAGCTGCTATATCGAAGCAATAGCCTCATAAAAAACCATGGAGATGGTGAAGCAAAAAGATTTGCACAACCAAGACCTAAGCTATCGCTGTTGCTGATGAAAAACCAACCTTTCATCACCGACCACGGAGTAAATGACGATGGTGGAACACATGACAAAATCAATGAATGGGAATATGAAAATACTCAAATAAATACAACGGCCGTTTCACAAAGTTAAGAAAGCATCAAAATAAGGAATAAAGAAACAGAATGGCGATAAACACAAATCATCAAAGAAACAAGTGTGAAAATTTTGGATGAAATGCTGCGTGAGATGCTGGAAAGTTTGAGGAGTGCCTACTAATGTCCGTCTGAGAGTTGGATGAATGTTGGGTGAAATTTTGGAAAATTTGACGGAGTCAAACAGTTCCGATCTCTCATCTATGTAGGGTGTAAAAACTTAATTTTCGAAGATAAGCACTAACGAAAACGAGTTGGTCCAAGAAATTAGTGACAGAAAGCAGTGCAGCAAGAATGATTCAAAAAATATTGAGACTCAAAAGTAGAAGCTACAATGAGATGGGAGAGAAAATCATAATCAGCGCAACTCTTATTATTCGAAGTGCGTGCACGAACTCTCAAACGTCAATGAGCCCTGGATGGTTCATCATCTAACGGTATATGCAATGTGATATTCAAATACAAGAAGAAATATATGTCTAACGAAGGAATGCAACAATTGGCTGTTCTGTTCAGTGCAACTAAAATTGGAGGCTGTATGATGTTTCAATCTTCAGGCAAAAATTGCAAAAAACAAGGTATGCATACCTTTCCAGCTTTGACTCATTCTCGATTTCAACCTTGATTGCGCTAAGCATCAAATCGGCCATAGCCCTTGTGTTTGGCATCCGTATTTCATCCTCAGACAAACAGCAGAGATATCTACAAAGATAGCAACAAATATCTTTGATAGCTCTTCCTTCTTGAAACTTTTCCTACAAGCATGCTATTATTAGGGTTCAAACAAACTTCTTCAAAAGTATTTCCAAAACCTTTGCAACACCGTTACAAAGCCAAACTACCAAATTTCAAACACCATACAAGCACATTTCCGTTTGCATTTTGACACCACACAAAAATAGAAAAACACTATCTGCAGTACTATATTTTACGATTTTTTGGTGAATTATAAATGGGAAAATCTACAAACATAAAATATATGCTGTTTACTACGAAACTAAGGTATATCCATTTTAGGTATATTTTAGAATTTTCCAAAACAAAAATCAAAAACTCTTTCATAGCCATATTGAAAAATCTTCATTTTCCAAAATTATCCAAATCCTGGAAAATGGCACTATCAATTTCCGTAACTTTCCAAGACTTTCCAAAGCTCGTATGACCTCTGAATAACCTACTTTTGTTACTAGCTCCCTGTTCTTTTTAGCATACAGCCGCAAAAATGCTGCAGAATGCATATTCTAATAATGAGTGTGGTGGTTCTGCCAGACATAGTATAGCTCTTCTGTCGGAAACCTTGCTTTTGTAAATATGAAAATCCCTCCAGGAATAAGCAGTGATAGTGAAGTCCATACAGTTGAATTTCTTATACGAAAAAATTAAAAGCGAGAATATGAGCACCATTTCAAAAAAGGAAGAAATTGCCCGGGAAGGTGCAATCAGAATGATACTATCTCCAGAACTTACAAGGTAGCAATAAAGCATCATTTGACAAATCAACTTCTGCGTTTTGCTGCATCAGTCCAGTACTACAATAAGTTTCAACTTCGTGAAAGAGTCAGACTTTTCATTTCATTCAGTACTTCAGCATTTCAAAAGGGATCTCACTGGGCGACAAAATCAACCACTGGCATAATCTAGGAGGTGCGTATTTTGCAAGGAACCTCAATATAAAGAACCAGCACGTATACGGCCACAAATTCAGTAAACTTGCAATATTAAAGACAAAATCCTTAAGGAAATTTTCCTTTTTGAGTGCTTTGTTTCTGCAAAGTAACGACAATTATAAATTTGGTTTCATTAACTGTAGTCAAACTCACACAAGCTGCGTGCAACGCAGTTAGGAAGTCTTTTTACAGGTTTCCATGGAAATTTCGTGTCACTTGGCACTACAGTAGAGAGAGATAGAGCTGGGGGTCTGGGGCCTTGCCCCAAGAAGAAATGTTTGAGGTCACGCCCTCTTGAACGCTAGAGAACGCCTTTTTGCAAAAGAAAGTTGCTTTCATCATCTGTTTTTTGTTGGGAAGGAAAAACTGGTATCTCTGATCTTTGTTCATCGAATCAGACATATGAAAAGCTTAGCACCTAGCAAAACAGTTATGAGACATGGATTTCGCGGACCGGATGAAATCTAAGAACATTTGGTCTCTAGTGTCCTGTCTCACCAGTTAGCTTCCTGCTGGTTATTTATATTGGAAGCAAGAAAACTTCGATATATTCAGCTTTATTGTTGATATTGATCTCCGTGCTGTCTGTTAATTTTGCTCTTGTCTTGCTGGCCACGTTTAGTTGCCGAGTTATAAAGTCAAAAATGCTGTGTAGCATATTATGCAACAAACTGCTACCCAAAAAATGCACATAATTTTTGAAGCTGTGATAAACAACTAATGAATGATTGTGTAGATCTATTCTCTTGAATAACGAGATGATGCAAGAAATCCATACCATAGGCCTGTCATATACAACTGTTAATAACATATAACAGTGGTTCACACGCACGGTTCATATGCATTTCTTTATGGTCTACAGCAGGGGTGTCCAAGCTTTTTGCGACGGGGGCCAACCTTTTTACATATAGCAACGATAATTAAAGAAAATTTTTGAAGCCACTTTGTGTTTCACATTTGCTTTTTTTGTTTCAACTTCAACATCTTAAGAATGTTTTTGGTACATTTGAAACAAGCATATCACATGCACTTGAATATTCACTTAACCTTTTTTCTTAAACAGAAGTAATTGTGCTCTTACGTAAGAATTCTGATGAAAAACCACTGATCATGAATTCTAGCGGGTTGGGGGTTGTGTTGTGTAAAGTGCTGTTGGTCTCTAGTGGGTAAATGAAGAATGTTAATACTGCTAGCCAAATAACAGTATACGAGCGTTATATATTTCATGACTAGGCTGTGGGCCGGATAAAAATTGACCGAGGGCCGGATTTGGCCCGCGGGCCGGACTTTGGACATGCCTGGTCTACAGGCATTAACAATCTGAAAGGTCCAATGTCATGTTGATGGTCCAGCAATTCAACCTCAGAAAGGAGCTACTTACCCAATGTAAAATTTATCGTGCAATATGATACGTATTCGTGATTCTTCCCCATTTTCTTTTATTTCTTCCGACCCATGTCAAACATCGCGGCAATCCTACATATGCATATTTTGATCTGCTTTCTAAATCAAGCAGTTTTCTCAAAATTTTATGCTACGGACTTTTTACTGGACTGCATGCGTGCTTCACAGTATTTGGTAATAGAGCTATGCACTTCTATTATAATAGTTTTCATGGAAACTAAAGCATTATTTTCTTCCATTTCTATGACAATTTTCTAAACTTTAGCCTCCATAACTGCTGGCTAAAAAGCACAAATACTTTCCCCCTGACTTTACATGACCGTGTAAACCCTGATGCCAAATCATCCGCATCCAAGAAAAAAGTTATTCTCATATCATTGAGCGAGAAGAAAAATATAGAAGAATAGAAGGTACCTCAAGACAGGAGGAGCAAGTGGTTTTATGAACTTCCTAATTGCATCTTTGCTTAACCAAACACGTATCTGCAGAAAGTAAAACAATTGAATTCAGTTCACCCTGCTTAAAATGAACTACTTAGAACAAATTAAATGCTCACCAAAGTAGAGATAATACTCTCAGGCAGTGAGATGCACACAGAAAATTAAATCCCAGGACTGATAATGCTCATTTACAGCCAATACCACATCGCTTAAAGTGTCAATGACAAATGTCAACGTTGAAATCATATTAACAGTTTCCCCGATGACTCTAAACACATTCACATTTGCTAATACAAACACAACTACGTTTTACACCAGCTTAACAAACCTGTGCAATGATACTGATGAGGCAACTTGCAAGTGATACAGACATTTGATAATGCTCATTTTCAAAGCAACCTTTTATGGCATCAAGACCACCATATTCACAAAAGAGTGCCACATTCTCCAGCATCTGACCTGGTGCCTCTTCATTCTAAATAATAACAAAGCAGTAATCAAATAAAGATTTTGTATGCATATAGTTTTAAATGCAAATATTGAGCTCTAGATTTCAAGATTTGCTAGAATAGACAATTTCAAAAATAAGCAAATGCAAGATCATATTCGCGAGACACATCAGCATTTGCTTACTGATGCCGAGAATAGTTACTGGAATTAAATCAAGAAAGGTATTTGAACTTTCCCAAATTCTATAGTGGTGTTTCAGTATTGTGACAAAATTCAAATTGAAATTTTCAGGTGACTATCCTAACTGCAACACAACCACTATCCCTTATATGATAGTAACTGATAAATATGGATAGAAGGCTACCAATTCATAAATTCCAAAGTTGAATATGATGGTCTACGCAAATTTTGTTGAAATTATAAATATGGTCTTCTACAAAAAACGCAAAATATTGGCGCATTATTAAGTACTACGATAACACTGGAAACATTGCCAAACCTCGATACATTGACTAAATACACTGTATGCTATTTGCGTTAGAAAAAATTATAGGGGCAAATTGTATTTGGTGCTTGCAAAGGTATTATAAAAATTACATATTCTATAGCGTCCTTTGTGCGTGATATCTCAAAATGTAGGCATTTTTCAACCTCTGCAATTCACATGACTGACAGCCACATGTAAATGCTTAGATTGCCAACAAAATCAACATTCATTTCAATTCATGCCTAAACTATAGCTTAAAAGACGATATCAAACTGGTTACATACTATGCAAAGACAATTTGACATAGCAAAATAAATATACTTTGAAAATAAACTTAATACTAAATGAACGTTCCCGCAGATTGCATTTCGAATTACTTGACTAGATACTAGACATACGTAGCAAATAACTTACAGAAACATCACAGTAAGTCCACAAAAAATCATGCTTGATAGTCACTAGGTTCTAAAAGGTAAAATTAATAGGAAGCTAAATCAGTGACAGGAATAGAAAATAATACTGTTTGAATAAATGGACATCTTCAGAAAACATAATATAGGATAGTCAAATCGCAACTCCGTGGAATTTTCAAGTAGTCACTACAAAATACCTACTACGCAATGAGGCTTCAATAGCATACAGTTCTAATACCACTTATATGTAGCTTCCATAGCTAGCTACTGTCGTAAAATATGACTCATTGTGCCAACCGGGCACAGAAGCAACTGCTCTTGAAACTAAAAGGGTTATTGTTTGTCAATGAACAATTGTCAATGACCGGTTTACCAGTTTTAAAATTAAGCAAGGACTTTTTTACATTGATATTTGTGGTGTATATCACTATGGATAAAATGATATGGTGATAGTGATCTGTGGTGGAAATTGTGGGTGACAAGTAGAAGAAGTGAAAATTCGCAATGACATTCATTTACACTCTTCTACAGATGACCTGATGATGGCTAGTTCTTTGCTGCCTTACGACGTACTCAACAAGAATATTCTCCAATTCTGCTGCTACTTGCTGCGAAAAATGGATAAATGCATTCAGTATTTCTCAAAACATACTTGCAGTTTCTTTCCTCTAGTTGTCAAGTAGAAATGCACTTGGAAGAGTTTTATCAGAGCTTGAAAGAAGTGATCAATGTCACTCAGAATTGTAGGTCTGCTACTGTCCTTTGAAATTCCATTTGATAAACGATGAATTAGCTCAATGCAGAACTTGATGTAGAAGTTTGCTAGTTTTTCAATCTTTTCTTCAATACTGTCATCAGTTGTACATGTGCACTGCCTGTTTTGAAAATTAATAGAACCTATGCACATATGGAACAAACATTCAATACAAAACGAATACAATCAAAAATCTGGAAAAGGTCATGTTTCCATGGATGTGGGCTAGAGGAAGGCCTATTTACATTCATGTCAGCTGATAACTAGACTCTGAATAGATTGATACAAATAATGCAATTTGTGAAGCACACACCTTATGAATACACATAACTAGTACCATGATAACCAAATGGGTGGTCATAGAATCGGGTAAAGCTAACGAATACTAGCAACTTTCTTCATGTACAATAAATCTGTCGAGTAATTCCAGCTTATGAGAGCAACTGTCAAATGACTTTCTCAGATATTAACACGTTTTGCACTATAAATAACTCTTCATGACACATAACCACATGCAAAACACACAGAATGCCAGCCAACAATGGAAGAAAGCTGATCTGGTGCAAAAATTTGATTTTCAGAAAATGTTTTTGCAGCCTTGTCTAACAGCCAATAACCTTCAGCGTACCGCTAACATCAAAACATGCAATCTTTCCGAGAGACGTTGGAAATAATTGAAAAGCTCTGCTTACATGATACAAGCACAGGTTCAACCTAGGTCTTTATCTAACCCAGGTTCAAATTAGGTAGGATTTTGTCATAGGAGTATAACTAACATAGATTCAGGCTAGACGAGATCTGACCCATCTTCAGAGGAGGGTTCCAATTAGGTTGAACCTGAGTTAGCGTCATTTGAACACAAATATGTGTTGCACTTTGGATAGCTTCTAACAACGCATGCGTAATAAAACCCACCAGTTCTCACTATCCATGTTGTTAAGTTGCTGAGCATCTCATGAGTACTTTCCTGTATTCACCCAGCGTTACTGTAGTCTTTTTGTCGAACATTCTATTTTTCATGTTGAATATCCACAACATAGTGACATTCAAGAGCATTGAGAAGACTACCTACGCTCGCTTTCAAAGAGCTGCCGTGTGAACAAAAACCGGGCTGCACCTTGGTTAGTAATATCTATGTTGAACCTGGGTTAGTTTGCATCATGTGAATAGGGCTTTACTCAACACCAACTTCAAAATCTTTCTTGTCATGATGCACATTTGTACAGATTTTTTTGTTTTGAACTATGCACTGTGTTCGATGCTAAAATTGCAAAATTTTGAGACAAATGACAAGCCCCCTTAATTTCCTAAATAAATACTTTTTGGATTCTATAAAATGCAACATATTTCATATATTATACACTCACTGATGACAACCATACAAGAGCGATTTGCTACTTTATCATCTGCATTGGAACTTAAAGCAGACATCTCAGTAAACTCAAGGATAGTGTGGGCAAGACGAATACTTTAATATTCGAATATTCGGATGATTTTTTACTATTCTAAACTTGAATATTTTTCTGAAAAATATTCGAATATTGATTCAAAATATATTGCATTTTAGTGCAATTAGACACAATCAGAAGCAACAAATTGCTCTCTCCTTTGGAATTGACATTCGCAGTTCAGCAACAGCAGAACAAACGTATGCTTTACAATATAAAGCGGCTTGCTTTTGCAGTTTATTCCGTGTTGACTGGCATGCCACCAGAGTTTTCATGTTACGAGTTTAATTTTTGCGTTAATGAGTTCTGTCTTGTGTTATACCCGTTTTCATCACAATGTGCTGTTTATCAATGTTCTTTGCTTGTTACGTCATGTGTGATAAGTGTTTATATCAAAATCGATTATTTTGGTAGCACATTTAGTCGAAAGTAATTACAGCTTTTGACCGTTGCTATATAAACCTTCCAAATTATGACAAGCCAATGTTCTAATTTAAGTGGAGGATTGTAAAAATGCCGTTTTTGTATGTTAGAGAGACCCGAAAATCACCAGTTTGGATCGATCTCTTACTCAATAACGACCAAGGGATTGCAAAATGCAAGATTTACAACTTGATTTTGAAGAATGGCACAACCACTGGAAGTCTAATGACTCACTTAAAGTTGAAGCACAAAATTACTGTGAGAGCGAAACAAGAAGGATTAAATATTGGTACTTGCCCTTTAAAGGTCCCAAAAATTAACAGCCTTCTCAAGAAACACGATTCTATTCAACGAGTTATTAGCAAGATGGTGGCACAAGGAAGGATGGCATTTCATTAAGTTGCAGAGATTAGTGTGCTATGAGAGGATTTCAAGTCTCATGGCTACGAATTGCTTGCTTCCCATAATACTATTAAGAAGTATTTAATGGACGATTATGAAACCAGTGTGACAGAGGTCAAAGCAGAGCTGAGTCAAAGAGTCCAAGGTCAAAGATTTTCGCTGACATTGGATGAATCGATTTCAACATGAAATCTTCCTTACATGAATATTAAAGTACATTTTGAGGAAGGTTTCCAATTATTGGGACTAGTCAGAGTTAAATGAAGAATGAACTGATGGACGGTCAAAATGCTTGTCAAAAGAAGAGTTGAAGTGTTTCATTAGTTGTGAAAAAGAGACAATTACCATCACAACTGATGGCGCAGGTTTGATGGTGAAATATGGCAAAGAAATTCACCCGTTCCATCTTACATGTTTCACGCATGGTATACATCTTTGTATTTGTGATGTTCTCTATAGCAAGAATCTTGTTCAAGCCAATGTAGGAGGAGAGGTAGAAGGGGATGGTGATACTTATCATGATACCGAAGATGAAGAAAAACACGAGGGAAGTGCTGACATTGCACCTAAATTTAAGGTCATCATTGAGAAAGTAAGAACGATTGTCAAAATATTCAGACTTTCTCCAGTTAGAGATTATGATGGTTTACAATCTTGGCTTGCCAAGGAAAACGTTTTGCTCTTGGACTGCAAAACTCGATGGAATAGCTTGCTAAGCGTGCTTCTAAGGTCTCTTGAAGCTCAAAAAGAGATTAAAATTGCAATGATCAATATTGGCAAAGATTTTGACTTGACTCATGGTGATCTAGATAAAAGTAAAGAGCTTTGCAGTGCACTGGCACCATTTATTTGGGCAGTGCAGAATATTGACAAGGAAAGCACAACCATAGCTGAGGCTGATGATATCATCGCTTTCACAAGGAGGAAGCTTGGACAAAGTGAATAATTGGTCAGCAAAGCATTACGAGAATCATTTCAAGCAAGGGTTCATCATCGAAGTCATCCTGAACTTATTCATTTTATGAAATATCTTAAAGATCCAATTTTCAGAAAAAGTCGACACGATCTGTTTGAAGTCCCAGGAAAACAAGTCTGAACTTTCTGCAAATACTATTAAGATTCTTACAAGGATGTACAAGAAAGATAGCGTAATACCTGATGATGATGCAGAAGCTTGTGAAAGAGAAGTGGCTGAAATATCAGATAGGAAATTGTCACTTAGTGAGGAATTCGCATCATTTTTGACAAGCTTGCAAATGCTCAAGAATCCTTTGAAGTAACACATGGAATTGCTACAAAAGAAATGAGTCTATGGGATGCGCAATCTTCTGGAAAACAAAGACCAGAGAACTTAGAAAAACTTTTTAAGGCACTCAATTCGGTAAGACCAACATCTGTTGCGTCAGAAAGGGATTTTCCTGCATGGGTCTTTACAACGACATTGAAGAGCAATTTAAGTAATGAAAAATTCAATGCTTCTGTATTCATGAAGCACTATTTAAGAAAAAAGGAATGAAATAAGTTTCTTTGATGGTTTTTTAGAGCTCTTGCTCGTAAAAGCAGAAGTGGAGCTTCTAGTTCGACTCATTACCATCAAACTTTGTAGAGTTTAGGCCCCACAAATTGAGTATTACACCCCGGTCTGATTGTTCACAACAATCTTGGTTGTCAAAAATCCAATGTCTCCCTACGGCAGATCATCAGCGTCTTCTATTTGTCTCTACTAATAAAGTCTCTCTTAGAAAAGTCACAATAGACCAAGAGTAACCATTCTAGGTGCGGACACAAGTAAAAATCTGTGTTGTCTTTACTGTACAGACATTTTTCAAAACCCCAAAACAAACAATTACTTTTTCAAAAGAAATTCAAGTATTTTGTTCTAACACTCAGCGGCGGATAATGGGCTGGTGGGGAGAAATAGTATGCCAAATTATTTTCTGTTTTGACCTTTAATTTGCGGTCAGATGTCTAGTGACCCCAAATCATGCCAGTTAAGATCATTTTAAAGACATTTAATACTGCATAACAGCCCGTCAAAACAAAAATTCACTCTTTGATGTGGTAAAATTTCTGATTTGGTCCCATAACTTCTGAAGCCAAATTACCACACAAGTACCCATAGAAGTGTATCACTAAACCAAAATTTTATGGAGATTCCGGAGATTTTGAGGTCCTATCATTGAGATAGAGCCCCAAATTATTACAAAATCTCATTATTTTCCACCAAATTTTATCTATTTAACTAACATTTTTCTGTTATCGCCAGATATCAATATAGAGACTGTCATCAACATATTTAGGAGGATTTCAGCTTTCAAAGAAGTGGTGTATCATTTCTAGGAACTTTAGGAAAAGTGCATGGTAGCAATGTAAAGTCCAACATCCAGCATTATTTTTGTTCAACTATTGAACAAACAGCGTCAAACCAGGAACGTATTTGCCAGGGGGCACGGAGGGGCAATACCCACCCAGATGAAAAATTGTGCATAGCTTCTCCCTGCCAGAACTATTGATATAGAAATCTAATAAGTAAAAATTGGTTTTAACCCTCCCCCCCAACCAAAGTGATAGCAAGTGTAGGCTTAAACCCTCCAGAAAATTTCCTCCAGCTCCATGCCTGTATCAAGCTATTCAAACATTCTTGAAAATTTATTCCCGCTTTGAAGAAACTTGTGCCAAAGAAAAATATCTACATCGTTTCAAAAGGAAACTAATTCTATGTGCTTTCTGTTATCAATTATTTTGAAATAAGTATTTTTGATATAGAAACATAAACCTTTTTGAAATAAGCATTTTTTTGCTGAGAAGTAGAAACCTTGTCAATGCAAAGCAAACTCCTTCAATGAACTCAATTTACGATTCTGGCATACAAACATTGCCAACATTAATATCATCCATAACAAATTGATTACCAAAACTGCTTCAATCGACATTTTGCTCTTCCAATCTACATTGGCTTCTAAATGTTACATATGTGTTATTGCATACAACCTTCAACCTACTTTTATCGGTCCAAAAGCTAAAACAAGTGTGTGGTACACCGTTCATCCATAATGAAAATAATGAAAAACTGATACAACCATTTCAGAATGGAACGCACTCTGGACATGTAGAGATTTGACTACAGACGTGATTAGCATCATTTTTACCACTTTTGATATAAGTGACTTCTGATTCTGCTGTAATATTTGCAAACCGTGCTCATGTAGTAGTCAAAGTTGTCGTCCAAGGTTCAGCCATAGACTCCTAAGGGGCATTTGAAGTCCAAACATATCTAACTTTTCATGTTGAGAAAGTTATGGCTTATTAATCTTTAGTTAGATTCTTATTTCCACTGAACTAGCCAAATGAGCCCACTGTGCGGCGGTCTTAAGGGAGCACGGAACACGGTTCAGCCAATAATCTTTTTTCAGTTGGGCAACTTTGGCTTGACTAAAGGCTAGGAAAACTATACTTAATATGACCTCCCGTCACTCTTGCTTTATAAGCATATTTCAAAAACTCGAGCAATCGATCTTCCAAGCTCAAAAGCAAGAAGAGACCGTAAGTAATAATGCCGGGCAGTTTTACAATGTGCGATAAAATCAGGACTCGCCTAAAGTTTCTTACAATGGGCCGAATAACTGAATATTCGTATATTGCTGGTCGGAAAGCGATACATTTCAGGGCTCCTACTGTGAAGACTAGAGTAAATGCAAGGGTTTTATAAGGGCTTTCTATGGACCAAAAAATAAAGGTTAAGGAGGATTTTTGTGCATTTCCTTGACAGAAAGCAAATCAATTCCTAAATAAATAGGTCCATTTGTGCGTGGTAAGCTGCATGAGCATTCCAGTATGAAACCAGCGAGGCTGATGGGGACAAGATGTTCTCTTTTGAGTGAAGTAATTCATTATCACCCAACGGATTTATCAATGATTTGAAAATAAATTCAATTTGTTGGACATATTGTGCCCTTTTGCCCCCTTCTTGTGCAGGCATCCTTACTAAACTAACACCAAGTAATTCTGACCTTACCATTTAAAGGAGTTTATAGAAAGAAGCTTTCTATTTATCAGCTTTATATTTTTGCCACTTGCTTTAAGTGAAAGCTAAACTATTTTCTTCACTCTTTGTGTTTTCTTCTATCGCTAGCAAATATGTCAAAAATATTGATGATTTAGATATTGAAAATCAGTCTGAAAAACATGCCTAAAAAACTCAAGAGTGGATTTTCTCAAGGGAGCAGATGAACATTCTTCAGTGGGAATGACCCTTTATTATTAAGATACCTGAGCATTGATAGGCAAATTGCAATAAATCAATCAATGTAAACAAAAACACCCTTAAAAGTAAGCAAATTGCAACCAGGCCTTGTCCTGAATTTGAATATCACGCTTGAATAGTGAATATACATTGTTACTTTCAATATCATTACTTGTGCTTTTAGTTGCAAATTGAGATGTTAGTTTTCCAGGAATTTAACATACAAATATTCTGACCAACTGAATAATGTTAACATAAACAAACGTCTTGTCAAAAAATAAAGAGTTACTCAGGTAATACAATAAATAAATTCACCTTGAACGCAATGCAAAATCTGCAAATTGTAGCCAATCTTCATCATCTAAACTATCTCCTTCTTGATCACCTTGAACACAAATTATATAACATAAATCAAAATTAACCTAATTGGAATTTCTAGTATATCATATTAAACACTTACAATGTCCACCGGAAGCAAATTCTATCAAATATCAACACCCTCAACCTCAGAGGACATCTTTTCTGATCCACCATGCCAAGCTGTAACAGAATGGCCATCATTTTCTGCAAAGACATTCCATGGCTTTTTCAGGAGGCTCCGACCTCTTCTCCACGAGATCATGTTACAAATAATCAGCTTTCACATACAGGGTGATCAATAACACAACCTATACTAATTTAAAAAGATTTAACACAGCCAATTATTACTAGGAAAATGGATAAATAACGCTATCAGGAGCTACAGAAAATGCATTAAAGACTTTGTTTTCAAGAACGGACCCCTCCATTCCCCTTCTCAATATAAGATTTACATACCATATTACATTAAATGTATGGCATACAGTAATTAACAGTTATTTTAGGTTCATTTACGCCAGGCAGGAGGCACGTAGGTACATTGATTATAGGCTTTTAGCCGGTGAAACAGGTGATGTCTACCTGGGTCGCCTGGAGCAATTGGGCGGCAGGCTGGGTTTGACCCTCAATGACATGGCTTTTAGGGTCAAGTTCTATGAGGGACTACCAGCCTCTATATATGAGGGGGCGGACACCCATGAACAGGCCTATACTGCTGATTGTGGGTCAGTGCTGACTCAAGTGTGAGACCATATAGTCTGGCGGAGGGCAGTAGAGGGGTGTGCCTATTCTGCTGTTGTTGTTGCTGCTTCTGGTAAACAGCAGGGTAGCAGCTCTGGCTGTTATCACTGTGGTGGGGTTCACTATGTCAAATAGTGCCCATAAAATCCACCAATAAGGGGAATGCCCTTAAGAAGGCTTCTTCACAGAAGACGGTCGCGTGCTTCCACTGTGGAAGCACAAAGCGCTGAGTGAAGGCCTGTCCTGAGCCCCACCAAGTGCTGGTGCTTTGGATAGGAAGGATTTCCATTTGGAGGATGGAGACCGGGGCAGCCCGTCCTCTGCAATGGACCTTTAGGATCGACTGGGATCTTGAGTGGCGCCTCCATATCACAGGACAGTCTGATGCTGTCCGGGGCAGCTGGCAGGACTAGCTGTAGTTGTATGCCAGTTGCTAGTGTGATCTTAAATAGTTGTCATTCCTTGTGTCTTGTTGACACTGGAAGTGAGCGGACTCTAGTGAGTCCGCGGGTGGTGGATGGCTGTAAATTGCGACCGAGCAAAGCAGTACTGACTGCAGGTGGCAAGGCCTCTCATGTGAAAGGCCAATGTCAGGTCATTATTGAGTTGCAGGGGCACTGCTTTGAAGTCACTGCACCAGTGATGAGTGAGCTGAGTAATCTTGGTGTTGACTGTCCTCTTGGTGGTGATGTCATCAACCACATGGATGGTGATACTGTTAGGAGGGGGTCAGATTCCAAAGATTTAGTTCGATGGGGTAAGCCTTACCATAAAAACTGTTGTGGGGCTCCTCAAAATGACAGGGATTGTGCTATTGCTATCACAGGGGTAAGCAAGGTGGACCAAAAGTGGTTGGGAAGTGATACTAGGTCACTTTGAGTCAAGGAACCAGATTTTACTGCTGATTTCATTGATGGTTGGTGGGTTGTCAGTTGCTGGTGGTCAAGCAAGTCACCCAAGGGACTTCAGACTCAGCTGTCAGAGTACAAGTGTGCTGAGGCACCACATGTGCGGAAGCACTATTGCGCTGAGTTGGAAAGCTGGATTTCTAAGGGTTGGCTGAAGCTGTGGGATGGACCTTTTAAGGGTGTTATTCCTTTTTTGGCCATGTTTCAGCCAAACAAAGACAAAGTGTGTCCAGTCATGGATTACCATGAGCTGAATGACTTTCTTGAGTGTCATGCTGGTGATGACATGGTCACTGTGTGTGGCAAAAATGTTAAGAAATGGAGGCAGTTGCAGGGCAAACTGAAGGTGGTTGATCTGGAGTCCATGTATCTGCAGTTCCATATATCTGAGGACCTGTGGAAGTACCAAGTTGTGCGGTACAAAGGGGTACATTATGTTTTGATATGCTTAGGGTTTGGATTGTCTTGTATACCAAGGATTATGACATCCATTCTATGCAAGGTGTTGTCATTGGATGACAGGTTTCATCATTGAACTGATCATTATAGCAATGATAAATGGTGCAGGAGTCAGTAGTTGGTGTGGTTGAGGTCCATGGTCACCTTACCAAGTATGGGCTTGAGAGAAAGGAGCCAGAGGGCCTTGATGGAGGTCAGTTGCTGGGTATTGCTCTGCACAAGGAATCCAGTGGATGCCTGCATATGTCAAGGGGGACGCCGCTTATTGACAGTGGCCTCGGCATGATGGGGTTGACTAAGCAAGAGTTGTCCTCATTATGTGGCCTGTTGGTTGGTCATTACCCAGTAGCCGGGTGGTTCCATATTCACGGTAACTTCCTAAAGTGCTTAGGGAGTAGTGGACCCTGGGACTCTCCCATGTAAGAGTCAGTCAAGAAATTGATGAGGGAGCTGCTATGAAGAGCTCATCTTGAAGACCCAGTCAGGGGTGTTTGGCAAGTGAGCCCACATGGTGCTGTAACTGTGTGGACTGATGCTAGCTCACTTGGCTTGGGTGTGGCCCTGGAGGTTGATGGTAGCATTGTGGAGGATGCGTCATGGCTCAGAAAGGAGTCAGACCATCTACACATTAATGTTGCTGAGCTTGAGGCTATGGGTCATGGGGTGAACATGGCCAAAGCATGGGATTTCAAGACCTTTACACTGGTTGTTGACTCACTCACGGTTGTCAGCTGGATGACCAGAGTCATTGACAAGTGCAATTGTGTTCACATGAAAGGCACTGCAGAGATGCTTGTCAAGCGTCGTCTGGGAGTCATTGGTGATATAATCAATGAGTATGGTCTTAATGTGACAGTTCACTTTGTACCTTCAGTGGAAAATAAAGCTGATCACATTACCAGGGTACCTAAGAAATGGCTTGAGTACTGTGAGACTGGTGAGGGGGCTGCATGTGTAGTTGCAGCTATCAATACTGGTGAAAGTCTTGAGGATGCCATTTGGGCAGCACATTTGCCTTACCGTTTGGGCATTGATAGGACTCTCTTCCTTGCTCAACAGATAGACAGTAATCTGACATGTCAGCAGGTGAAATGAGAGTTGGCTGGATGCGAGGCATGGCAGCAGAGTGACACTGCTTTGCAGGGTGATAATATGGTGTCAATGGGTGATTTAACCGTTGATGGCAATTGGTGCCGAGTAGCAGTTGACGTGACTTACTCGTTATTGAGCAAGGGCCGTGTGATGAGTTAATGCTGGATAACTTGACAGTGTTCAGGTCAGCATAGTTGCCCAGTTTGCTGATGAGTGGGGGATTGCTCTGCGATTCCGGGCTGTTTATGCCCCGGGTGGCAATGGAATTGTTGAGGGAAATCATTGTACAATTAAGAGGATTGTGGAGAGGGGAGGAATTACTCCTGAGGAGGCTACATTTTGGTACAATGTGATGCCTTGGAAGGGGACAGAGGAGAGCTCTGTCCCTTCAAATTTGTTGTTTTGGTACCATTGGAGAGTGCCATTTGATATCAATCTCTGTACTGAAGGTGAAGATATCGAGAGTTTGTTTTTAGTTTGGGTGAAAACGTCTTCATCTTCTTGCATAAAGCAGTGGATGCCTGGTAGGGTGACCAGGATCATGTCCAAGCACACAGTGTGTGTGGATGGCATGACAAGACATGTGAAGAATATCAGAAAACAGTGTTCTGCTGTCAGTAGAGGCTCTCATGGTCATCTTCAAGCAGATGATTTGAGGGGAAGATCTGTAGCTATAGAGCCAGGTGGAGTCCCTTTTGCTATCTTTCTTTGTGGGGATGTGGGGGAGAATTGCTTTCTTGATTAGACGAATGACCTGGAGGCACCCAAGTTTCCCCCAGGGGAGAACAAGGTTCCAGAGGACTCAAGTCAGGACCCTACTCAGGAGGAGACTGATGAGGTTCAGTTAGAGCTTGAGGCTGAGCGAAGTGTTGAAGAACAGATCCCACTAACGAGATCGCTGCATGTAAGACGGTGACCTCGGTACTTGGACCAGTATGAGTACTAGGTGCTAGATGTGTAGCTTTGAAAAGCTGGAGGATATGTTGTGAGATTCTCCGACACCTTGATGAGACTGCCATCTTGAATTTCTGATAGATGGTAAATGTGCAGGCATGCATTGCCGTTTCTCTCAAACAAACAGGAAGACTTTCCTTGCTTGTGGGTGAAGTTGTGCTTTAGGCATGAGAAAATGTTGGGCCAGAGGGCCATGTTTTTAGGCCAGAAGAAAGAGGTTTGTTGTTTGTTTGATCATTTTTACTTCTGAGTACGCTGTGTTTATTTAACAAGTGTACTGTTATGTACATT